>JADRCD010219126.1:0-14710 GCA_019843815.1 Montemys delectorum
GAGGGAAAAAAGGAAGAAAATTAACAGAAAATAAATGGGACATACTATGTAACTGTAGCCAATAAATTACTTCTTCAAAGTTAGCAATTTGAACTCAAAAGAGAATGATTTTTCTTACAGACATAGCTAGTTTTTTCTCTATTGCCTTTTATTTTGTTTTCAGACAGTCTCACTAGGTAACCCTGGCTGACCTGGAACCTATTTTGTCAATAAGAGTGGCCTAGAACTCAGAGATTCACCTGCCTCTGCCTCTTGAGTTCTGGATTAAGGGCATGTACTATTGTACCCACTTTTAAAGATTGGTCTTACTATTTAATTCAGACTGACCTTGAATTTGCTATGTAGCCCAGGCTAGCCTGGAATCCATGATTTTCCTGTCTCAGCTCCTTGAATGCTGAGATTACAGGCATGAGCCACTAGGCCCAGTTCAAGCCTCATCATATTTTACTTAATCTTGTATGAATTTTAGACTTTAATTCATTTATGTACTCAGACAAGGTCTTACTGTGTATGTGATATTGGCCTGGAATAGCTTAGTTCAAGGTAAACTCAAACTCTCAGTTCTCCTGTCTCCACTCTTAGAATTCAGGGATTATAGGCATGTACTGCCATGCCCAGTTTCTAATATTTAATTATATATTTTAGATAAATATTTTATGACTACACTTTCTCTTAAGTCTTTCTATTGAATGTTTTGTTGTCTAAATATCCAGGTCACTAAACTTGATAGCACGTTATCTATATATCTACATCTACATCTATATATAACTTTTATATATTAATTCATATATATACAAATTTATTCTAGTGAATTTCATCTATTAACAGCTTTTGAGGAACCAAATACAGAGTAAGAATGCTGCAGGTGGGAAGGAAAGACTATTTTTTTTCCAAGTTGAAAACCCCTTCCCCACATGTGCTATAATTTTAGACATTTGTGCTCCTGCTGAATCAATCATTTTTAGATAGTCTCCATCTAAGGGCTATAAATCTATAAGCTGGTATCTGAAATGTGTCTACATCTGATAAACAGTTTCCATCTAGATTTACAGCCTTTAAATACTATGCCACATTCGATCTATTTGTGTCAAGTGGATCTACAGATAGAAATATGCAGTTTGGAAGTATTTTGTAGACAAATGTAACTGCTCTGAGAAATTGCTTCCTCTGTAAGCCACAAGTGTCTAGACACATTGTAATGGGTAATGTCGATGTCCAAGGAATGCCCACAGTGGGCCCCAGTCTAGGATTTAGCTCTCAGGAAGTGTCACACATGATTACAAAGGCATTTCAGTTGGCAGCTATGTCTGCTTCCTTCTCTTACAGATCCCTAATTCAGCCAACTACTGAACTGCACAGCATGAGTGAGAATAGCAGTGCCCTGAAATAGACAAGCAACTTGGCCTTTTACAATTTGGTGTGGGGCTCTCATAGGTTTGTATGGTTAGCATGACCAAAGCAGGCACCAAACCCCTTAAACATGTGTTAATCCTGTCTCTCTTATCTCTGTAAATGGCATCACTTGCCCACAGACATTCACAGTAAAATGTTCACAATAAAACTCATTCTGGCCTCCTATTTGTTTGATTCCCCAAATCCAATTGATCACCAGTCCCTCCAAAATAAATCTTGAATTTCAGCATCAGCATCAGCATCATCACGTACTGCAAGCCACTCTCACTCACCTAGACTTCTACAAAAAATGAGTTTCCACAAGCTTCCATGCTTCATCTAAGACAGTCTTTTTTACATTTTTTTTTTTTTTTTTTTTTTTTCGCCACTCATGGTGACTCACACCTTTAAATCTAGCAGTCAAGAGGCAGAGACAGATGGATCTCTGTGAGTTCAAGGCCAGCCAGGTCTACAGAATAAGACCTTGAGTCACACCCTGCAAACTGCCTTTATTAACTTACGTTGTGTGTACGTGCACGGGGTTAGGGGCTTACATGTACCACACTGTGTATATTCAGGTAACAGAATAGTTAGTGGGAGTCAGTTTTTTCCTTTTACCATGGAAACTCTAGTCATCGGGTTTGGTAGAGAGCACCTTTACCAACTCGGAGCCAGCTCACCAGCTCATCAGCCCAATCACTACCTTTTAAAGACAAAAATGGAGATCTAGGAAGGTAGTAGAGTGCTTGCTGTATAATATGAGGTCTCAAGTTCAATTCCTAGCACCTATAAAAACTGGGTAAGTGTGTGTCTGTAATCTCCAGAGCTAAGAAAGCAGAGATGAAAATAAAAATGGGCTTCCTGGATATTTAAGCCTAGCCTAATTTGTAAGCTCCAGGTTCCAGTACGAGACCTTGTCTCAAGAATACAAAGCAGATAGCTCCTGAGGCTGATTTTTGGCTTACACATATACCTGCACTCACACAAACATGACTATGCACACATATCTGTGCATCTCTCTCTCTCTCACACACACACACACACACACACACACACACACACACACACCATAAAGTCCATAACTCTTCCTTGCTCAGTCCAGCTCTATCCATAGTCTCTCACTATAATTAGAACAAGTTTTGCCATGCCCAATAAAATTTTATATGATCTCCTTCTGGCTATCTCTGCAGTGTGCCTTCCTAGTTTAGGTGGACTCAGCCGTGTTGTGCTCTTTTCCTGCCTAAGCTCCTTTGCACCAGAACCTTTGGACTGCTACTCCCTCCCCTTAATAGGATTGTCCTCAGAGTTGTCTGCCCATGGTTCACATCATGGCTCATTAGCAGCTTCCTCTTCTTTACCTGCTCTTAAGTCTTCAAAAAAAGTGACATGTAGGGCTGGAGAGATGGCTCAGCGGTTAAGAGCACTGACTGCTCTTCCAGAGGTCCTGAGTTCAAGTCCCATTACACATGGTGGCTCACAACCATCTGTAATGGGATCTGAAGCCCTCTTCTGGTGTGTCTGAGGACAGCTATAGTATACTTACATATAATAAATAAATAAATCTTTAAAAGAAAAAAAGACATGTAGATTTTATTTGCAAATTAAGATAAATACAAAAATAAACAAAATACTCTCCCTAGTCACTATTACAGAGCTTTGGGGTTTTTTTCTGCCTAAGATGTTATCTGAATTTATTTTCTTTGTCTACATGTTTACCTGTGTATTGTATTTCCCAGTACAGTGTAAGCTACATGAGAATGAGGATTTGTTCCAGTGACCCCATGACTGCCTTGCTGACCAATGCATCCCAGCTCATCTGAGGACATTGTAAACTGGAGACTGTCAATACATATTTGTTAAATGGGTAGATGTCGGCTATCTAAGAGACAAGCAAGCAGTACCCTAATAATAGTTGCATGCAAAACATGAGATGCATTTTAACGAAATCTTTTGCTCAACTTGGGGTTCATTTCTATATGAAGCTATTATCACCAGACCCATGCAGATGAGTCAGATCAGAAATTGTCATCATTTATACAGAGGCTATAAAAATAGAAAGTAGATTAGTATCCACATTTATTTCAGTATACCAATGCTAAGTTCATCTCGAAGTGAGCACTGGAGGGCAAAATCAATGTTGATGTAGATCCAAAAGCTAACATGCAGCTCTGCTTTCTAGGCAGTGAGAAACTGGAGCAGCAGCAGCAGCAGCAGCAGCAGCAGCAGCAGCAGCAGCAGTGACCAAGCTGGCTAGAGACACATGATTAGGAGAAAATGAGTTGGGGGGGTTTGATTTGGAATGTCAAAAAACTAGTCCTTCCTATGGGTGGAGTGCACCTAGCCAGTGTCTTTAATTCATACAGGAATTCCCATGGTTGGTGTTATTTCTCCACTTCACAATGAATAAGATGAACATTGGGATATTTTAAAACCTACCAAAAGCATATAGCATGCTAAAAAAAATGAGGTAAGGGTAGAAATTAGAGTGTTTCCTATCCCAGAGGCCACCTGTTCTCTCTTCTCTTGTAGTGGCACAGCTCCTTCCAACTATTTCATTGACTCTGGGCACTGATGTGAGAGCTCCCCATTGAACGAACCCTTAATGAACTGCCCCAAACTGGACAACAAATGCCTCTTGGAAGGGCAACTAAGAGAAATGTCCCAGCCAGAATCCGCCATTTCCTGACTAAGCAGATTTCAAGACTCATGCACACATCTCTCCTCTCCCAACTGCTCTCTCACTATCCATTTAGAACTCAGCCCCGCTCAGGGTTTTCATGGTCCACTGTGGAAAACATCTTCCAGATGCTAATAAGAACTTTACTGTGGCTGCGATATGAAGGAAAGAAACAGCTCAGTAGGAGCACTGCCGAGAGCCTGGGCGGCATGATCTGAAGAGCCGCAGCAGTCAGCCAGTAGAAAGAAGGAAGGGGCAAATGCAAAGCCAAAGATGGAGACAAGCAGAAGAAGAAAATCTTCATGATAGAGATGTATTAGCTACCGGACCTGCTCCCCAAAGGAAGAGACTGCTCGACTGCTCTGTCCCCTGAGATTCCTTGAGTAGAGACTGTGGATGGAAGGCAAAGGGGAGAGGTGGGTTGGAGGACAGGAGTATTCCTGAGTAATCCATGCTTCCTCCTCCTGAGTTTTATGAAGATTAATGAAGTATTTTTAAATGGAGAAAGAAATAAAAATGGAGAGATTGGGGCAGACCAGGGCATTATGATGATGAAGAATGAAACATCGTGCCCTCATAATGAGTAAAGAAAAGAATTTCCTCCAACTGGGAGATACAGAGCTAACTAGTTCAGAGATTTGAATTCAGAGTTCAGGCTCTTGCATGGACCATGGTATATACATTAGCAAATTACTTATCCCCTAAAGAAGAACAAAAGAATCATTCTTTAGGTCATTTCTCATGATAAAATATAAATAACATCATTGCAGGGGACCCTTGTGATGTTGAGATAACCCATATGAAAAAGAGTATGTAGCATTTAGTGTGCATCCAATAATAACAATAGTTATTATTTAGACTTGGCTTTCTGGAGAAGGGATTATGGATGTGTCATTACCAAGGCCACATTATGGGGACAGTTCTTCCCTTTAAATGGTGTGTGCTTGGTTTAATTACTTGTGTTAATAGCCCATGTCGTCTTCCCTGTCTCACAGGAAAGATGAACTCCACATGTGGTAAGTATCACCTCTAAGTCCAAACAAGCTTGCCAAAGAGTAGCTCAACCCATTTGTTACTCTGAGTCACTCGGAAGATAAAGCCATCTCCTCACAGTGAAGGGCGCTGAGCACAGGAGAAAATGCTAATGGTACTCTACGTTCATTTAGTCTTCTCCAGCTTACAAAACATTCTACCTCACAAAGGTTACTACCTTTATTTTTATATGTAAGGGAACAGAGGGATGAAGCAACTGCAAGTGACGTAAGTAATTGGTCTGTGGAGCAGGATCTATTTCATATCCTCCAACTCTAAGGCTTGGTTGGTGTCATTTCTATGTTTGCTGTTGTTTTATTTTGGTTGGTTGGGGTTTTTTTTTTGTTGGTTTTATGTAGGTTTTTATTTGTTTGGTCAATGCTAAGGGTTAAAAGCAAGGACTTCTACTAAGCCACATCGCTAGCCACTCTAAGGCTGTCATGTGACAGCTTACTGTAGATGACTCAAACAGGTTCGTCCTTCTTATAATCAACAGTGACTTTGCAAACAGGAAGAAGTTTTTAGATTGCCTGATCTGTTGATTCTTAGGCTGTGTCCAGGAACCCAGTAGGTGAGGTGAGAGCCAACAAACAGTACCTGGAATTGTACACAGCTAAACTTTTATCAGTTACATTAATAACACTAAAACTGTTCTTTTGAATAAATGTTTGGAACATTAAGACTTATAAGAAAGAGAAAAAAAAAGTAAAAGAAGAAACGAAGTTGGAAAAAATCTGTTTTAGATCAGCTGCCTTGTGCCAGGGGTGTATCTCAGGGGTAGCATGATTACACGACACATGAGTGCTCTTGTGTTCCATCTCCAGCATTGAAAAAAAAAAAGGTTAGAGCAACTGTCTTGTTTCTCCAAAACGTTTGTAGATGCCCACAGAGTTTGCACAACTTACCTAAATATAGAGTTTAGTTAGCATTCAGTCTTTAATCGTCTGCATAGTTGATAAGCATGTCATAAAATGTCCTCATTCTCCAAGTATTTTCCTTTGATTACCTCAAGCAAACCATGGGAAAGAAATTGGCTCTTACATTAGCTCTCGCCATAACTCAGAAAGTGACCTCCAGTCAGCGTATCTTTGAATTCTCAGCTTTTCTAGGGCAAAGTGGTCTAGACAACTCTCAGTGGGGCTGCTGTGATAGATCTGGAAGAAAAGAAGTTGTTTACGTGCTTGGGGATCTGCCCAGACAGGAGATATGCATGATCAACCCAGAGTCCCATTGCTTACAAATGCCTATCAAGAGCATCACTACTTCAGAGCTGTTACCAGTAACTTATTGTCCTCATTAATCTGTCGTTCCTCATTCAGAGGGCAAGGAGATTTGCAGCTGTGTTGGGTATTATGTGTCTATAAAACAGTCTCAGAACTTCTGATCACACAGCCTGCTGTAGAGACTGACCCTTCTCATAACCTGCTCGTCGTGGGCACTACATGTAGGCCAAATGTATTTTGTTTTGTTTTGTTTTGTTTTGTTTTATTCGAGGCACAGGCAGCTATCACTCAGAGGGTTCTAGAGCCAGATAAAATCACAGACCTTGTTGGCAGGTAGCTGTGTTTGGAACTAACTCACCCCTTTACCTGTCGGTTTCTCCTCATTCAATAGAGAACAACAAGAAGAGGCTGTCACAGAACTCCAGGCTGCAGTGAAGGTCGTTTACTTTGCTTGTGGTCCTGGTCAAGCTGTTCTCTGGCTTCAGCTTTCTTCTGTGTACCTTTTCCATCTCCCAGGACTGGCAAGGACCAGAAGCAAGAATCCAAGGTGACATGTTTTTAAAATTGTTGGAAGTTGCTACTAACTAAAGGGTTCATTGCTTTAGAGAATGCCTCAAACATTACAATTATTTACAATGTGCCTTTCAACCAAATCCTCTCAATATTTTAGACATACCATATAAAAAAGAGCAAGTATTTGGTTTGGAGAGAAGTAGTATATTAATTTATGTTTCTTTCTGTAAAAAAAAAAAGTTAAATGCAGCATTAAATAAGACAAAAACTAGAGATCTGGTTACCTCTGTACTTAGCATTGCCAAAGAACAGAAAAGACAAATTTCCAACTAAAAGCATTTCATTTAAAAACAAAATCAAAAGACCATTGCCAAAATTATACTCTACATACCACAACTTTATTTCTATTTATTTATTTATTTTTAATTAAAATCTCATTCTGAAGCCCAGGCTCATGTGAAACTCACAATGTAGCCTACGCTGGCCTCAGTCTGACAGCACTCCTCCTGCCTCAGCTACCAAATGCTGGGATTACAGATGTAAGCCAGGCTTATGCCAAATTCCTAACTGCTTCACCGGCAGGGGTTTCTCTGTATACCCAAGATGATCCTTCTAAAAGTCTGGACCTAGTTTTCATTATGCAGACAACCCAGTCACAGAAGCCAAGCTGTATTTTAAGACTGCGGTATTTACTAATGGATGTCTGGCTAGAAACAGTGTTGGCAGAATCCTGGCAGAGGCGCTGACTCTCTCTAATGATGTGGAACTGGGCTGCATAATTATGTCCACTTGGATTAAGTCTAGTCAAGACTGTCATGTTCTGCAATGGAACCAGAAACAAGCACCCGCCCGTACCACAGTATTGGGATTTTCCTACAATGACATCAGAACATGAGACTTGTTCAAACATTCCCAAAATCTTCACCCCAGTCATTCATTTCATTTTGGGACTTTCTCTGAAAAACAAACAAAACAAAACAAAACAAAACAAAACTGGCTTCAGATATCATTTTGTTTTGGCCTAAGGACCGTATATACCATAAATAAAATCCCAGGTCAAAAAAAAAAAATGTCGTTGAAAGAAGTGTTCTGTACTCTTCTTGAAGATATATTAACATGTTCTTAATATAGACAGACACTCCATCTAACATATATCTCCTGCTCCAGAAAAACAATTGCCCATTTTGCATTATTGATTTCTTTTCTAGCTGTTTCTGAGACTTCAAGCGTCCGTATTTATTTATCACTAAGGGAGAAATACAAAGGCTGGGAAGTTGGATCAGTAAAGTTCTCGCCACATAAGCATGAGGGCCTGAACGTGATCCCAGTAGTGACCACACAACAAGCTAAAAAGCTAGACACAGCCTCAGGTGCCTAGCACTGAGAAGGTGGAGACCTGAGGAAGTTCCCCGGACTTGGCTGGCTAGCTGGTATGGCTGAATAAGTGAGCTTCAGGATCAGTGTCTCATTGGATCATAAGTGTGTTTTGATTAGAGAGAGGACTCTGAAACATCGAAATTTGAATACCTGCGTTTGAAAAGCTCTGGTCCTGCCAAGGTTTCTATAATGCATCTCCCTTCCAATGTAAGTGATCACTGTCCTCTGGCAGGTAGGAGGTAAAGACCAATTAGGGAAAACACAGGACACCAACTTCTGAAGAGAGAGAGAGAGATCATCAACCACCAAAAGGAGGAGGGGATAATATCACTCATTTGGTTGCCTGGACACTGTTACTGTAAGTGCTAGCTAGCTTTATGTCAACTTGCCACAAGCTATGGTCGTTTTGGAAGAGGGAACCTCAACTGAGAGAATGCCCCCAACCAGATTGTCTTGTGGGTGAGTCTGTGGTGCATTTTTTGACTGATGATTGATGTGGGAGGATCCAGCTCACTGTGGGTGGTGCCATCCCTGAGCCTATAGTCCTAGATGCTACTCTTATGCAGGCTGAAACCATGAGAATAAACTAGCATTCAGCCTCTGCTCTAGTTCCTGCCTCTGGTTTCCTGCCTTGAGTTCCTGTCCTGACTTCCTTAAATGATGGACTGTGACTGGAGAGCTACAGACTGGAATAAACCCTTTCCTCCCCAAGCTGCTTTTGATTACACTGTTTTATCGCAGCAATAGAAACCCTAACTAAGGCTTCTGTATCGGACTTGTGGAAAAACATTTTTTTGTTTATTAAAAGAGTTAGGTTGTAAACTCAGATATATGGAAAAGCATTTGCTTTTATTTGAATTCAAGTCATGCATGCAGACTTAGGAAATGAAAATGAATTAAGCATTAGGCAAGGAAAGTGAAGAACACCAAGCCTTTCAAGTGGAAATCCTTAGAGTAAAGGAATAACTCTTGTTAGTATATTAACATTATTCAGGATTGAAGATGTTGGTAGCATTGTCAGGTTCCTTACCTTTCTGCCTAGTCTCCAGACCTCTGCAGAGCTTCATTCCATTTGTGAAGTAAGATGCTACATCACAGACTTTAGAAGGGAACTATGAGGTGAGGATACTGAGAAGTACATTTTTGCCGATTGCTACTAGACAATATCTGTAGCCTGTATTAATTTAATGCCAATGTACATGAAACATTTTAAACATTTGGCTATGTTAGAACTATTCACGATCTGAACCCAAGTATTATGACTATTTCAAGTGGATTGGAATTTTTATTGGAAGCAAGAACAACTCTGTCTCCCTCCCTTCCTCCCCTCCCCTCCTCTGAGATAGGAAGCATGCAGTGCAGGCTAGCCTTAAGTTCCTCCTGCTATTTTAACTTTCTGAGACCACTGGGACGTTGGGGACATGGCACATGCCCACCGTCCTTTCTTTATTTTCATTTTATTTTGGAATTTTTGAAACAGACCCTCATGATGCCCAGGCTGACTTCATATAAGGTTTGTGGCCAAGGCTGACCTTGCACTCCCTCTCCGTCTCCCTTACATCCCAAGTACCAGCTCCTTTCATTCGAGTACCCTTTCTCCCATTCTCAGTGCCCACTGGTGCTCCCTATCTAATGCTATGGCAATATTATACTGGTGAGGGAGGGTTCAAGAAGCAATGTGCTAACATGCTATGATAGCCTTTAACCAAATGATGTTCTTCCAAGCAAGATGCTGTGCTGCTGCTACACACACACACACACACACACACACACACACACACACACACACACAACACTCTTGCCTTAACTATTATCACAGAGTCAGCAGGAGCTTAGCCCTGCTGAGCAACATAGTACACAGCTGTAATTTGAGTTCAGGAGAATCACAAATTTGAAGCCAACTTGGGCTATAAGTCTCAAAAAGGGAAAAATCTATTCATTTACTCTTTAACCCTATCTAAGTTAATACATACCCTTTACTTTTCAATGTGGTCAATGTTTATATAAACCTTTTAATTTTTAACATTACCAAAGTTAATATAATCCACTAATGCTTTTCAGCTGATCAAACACAGGAATGATCAGTATGAAGTAGTTGTATCAGTAGATTTTCCAGTAGGTGACCAGTACATTTCAGTGACTATGATATAGTGATAACTTCACTTAGTTGCAAAGCTTCTTTTGGCAAACAAACTTTGTATCAAATGTGTGCATTATATTGAAGACTCTCTGTAGACCATTGCCCAGAATCCCAAGTTTCATTCCAACTTTTTTCTGATCTGTTCTTTCTGTATCTCCCCTGGGTTTCATTCCCCAAATGTGTCCTGTCTGCCTCTCTCTCTCCCTGTCTCAGTCTCTCTGTATATCTGTGTCTCTCCCCTTTCCTTATCCCTCCCTCTCACCTAATGAAGAAAAATCATAACCCGCTGTCCGGACGCCCTTCCTTCTGGATTAGTCCCCTAGGTTTTAGTAATCCTGAGGCTTAGGATGCCTCTCTAAAATGATACTTGAGAGAATAAAACAAGAGCTGCTCCAAAGTCATTTCTGGCTGCCAGCATCAGTGCACTCGTGCAGGAAGAAATTCTGAGGCCCAAATTCAGAACATTCCAATTCCACATACAATGCTTTGTATTCTTTACATATGTTTCAGATCATTGTGAAACTCCATTTCTTTATGTTCTTAAATGTTATTTCCGAGAAACCCAGAATGTTTTTATCTTGTTTATTTAGAGTTTTTCGGGTGACTAGAAAACTGCCTTGAACAACTGGATTTGTAGCTAAGTAGAATGTATTTGTGGGGTTTTGTAAAGTGACCTTGACTAATTAAGATGCAACACAAAATCTCTCAGTGTTTTAACACCAGAAACAGATCGAATCAGTCTTGAGTGTCTCCCACTTTAGAAAGACCAACCACTCCCTGAATGTATGGCTTGACTTTCTCCTCTTCCGGGACCGTCTCAAAGTCTCCATGTCAAAGTCTCCATGTCGCTCTGTCACTCACCCACCCCTCCGCCAAGTCTGTGTGGTTCTCCTTTAAAAACTCTTGCATGGACAAAAAATGTTTTCCCTTAACAAACCTGGCTGGTATTTTCAAGAACGGCTTTTACTAAACATGAGGGGAAACAGAAAAGAAATAATTACAGAAAACATACAGAGTATAAAAATAGCCATGTTCCCAACTGCAGGTTTCTGCTTCTAAAAATCACAGTGGAAACAGGAAAGTTTTGCTGGGCACTGAGCTCTTTAGCTGTAGACAGCCACACCCTTTCATTTCCCCGGAGTCCCATCAGGATGCTTCGTCCCACCATCTTAAGCAACTAGTTTAATTTCTTGAACCCATATCTCAAAGGGGGAAAGAAAAAACTTTAAGAACTTTAAAAACAAGTACTCTCCTAAAAACTTTTAAAATGCTGGCTTATAAGACACTTGCAAATTTTGTCACTTAACAACCATTAAGCTTTAAGTATCAGCCCCTCTAAATATCAGCATAAATCACACAGTATATTCTAGGATTTATTCCCAGAAGGATGAAGTTACTATACAGCGGTGAGTAGCGTCATATGTTTTAATTAATTTAATAGTGCTGTGTTAAGATAATTTATATAATTTTCTTCATTATATAACTTTTAAAGCCTCTTCATAAGTGCAACAAATATTTATTGAGTACCTGCAATGTGCTTGATATGAGGAAAGCTCTATAAAAGACGGACAAGATAGCTAGAATGTCAGCCCTGGCCTTGTAGAATTTCCACTACATATGACTAACAAGAAAACGTGATCATTTCAAATACTGATGTGGACTGCGAAGCCTTTAAGCGGCGATGTTGCCAAGATTAGCTGGAAGTGGCAAGCCCAAAGCCTTGGCAGGAAGAAGTCTGGCACGTTGGAGAAAGAGAAAGGAACCTTTGTGTCTGCAGCTGAGTAGCCAGGGATGAACGTAAGGAAGATGAGATTTGCTCTCAGAGACACAGCAATGTGCAGGAGGAATGTACTTCAGAACTTCTGACATAACACTATTTGAAAAAGAAAAATTCTTCTTAGTTGATCTGAGAACAGAATTTAGGGGCCAAGGTTTTAATGGCGGAATTTAGAGGCCAAGGTTTTAATGGCAATGGTTAAGACAATCTCACAGTAAGTAGTTTATCAGAGAAGTGGTGATCCATGTGTTTGTGTTTGTGTATGGCTCTGGCGGGTACTTGAGGGGTAGGGGCAGAAGGATTCTTCCTGAGGGTACTGTGGTAAACAAGAAGGGGGGGAAGGTGATGACTTCTTGCTATGGTGGTGGTATTGGCCAAGCTCAGACAGAGTAGGGAGGCTTAAAGGGTGAAGACACATTATTTATTTAAGTTCAAGAAAACTACACAAATAAGAGATTCTATCACACACACACACACACACACACACACACACACACGCGCACGAGAGAGAGAGAGAGAGAGAGAGAGAGAGAGAGAGAGAGAGAGAGAGAGACAGAGATCCCTAAAGCTGCCTCAGATCCCAGTAACCTCCTGGCACCAGATGAATGCCCTTTCAGTAATTCCTTGATATCCTTTTTTTTTTTCACTTACAGGCTTATGAGTACTTTTTATTCCTTATAACTAAACAGCTCCTCACTAGAAAATTGGGGGTGGGGGGGATAAATCAATATAAACTCCTTAGAGTAATCAAAGGTGTTCAGGTATAGTACGTGCAGGTAGGCATACCCATATACCAGTATCCGAAAAGTTACACACTTCACAGAAAACAAAACAAAACAAACTAGAGATCAACTATTTCTCTGTCTTGGGAGTGTCAGCCTTCTTCCACCACCAAAATATCTGTGGCAAATATGGAGGACGGCAAAAGTTTGCCAATGTGAAGTTGTGCTCAGCAAGGCTCTAGAGGAACAGTTCTCACTACCATTGGCCTATGCCTGCTTCCTGGGTTTTGGCCTAGGTCATGAAAGCAACATTTCGCTTAGCAGTGGATAGGCTTTTGTGGGAACATTTATCTACAGAGAAAAGAATGCTTAGGTCCCCTTAGACAAGTGGTTCCCAGCCTTCCTAATGATGCCACCCTTTAATACAATTCCTCGTGTTGTTGTGACTCCCACCAAAAGATTCTTTTCATTGCTACTTGATAGCTGTAATTTTGCTACTCGTATTAATTGTAATGCAAATATTTGTTATGCAGGATATCTGATATATGACCCCTGTGAAAGGGTCTTTCCATCCCCAAAGGGATCATGACCCACAGGCTGAGAACTGCTGCCTGAGAAGCTCATCTGTTTTGCCACAGTGGAGGAGAGCCAGAAAGGAATGAAAAGTATTTCCCAGAGTGTTTTTCTTAGAAACACAGTCCTTTAAGATGTTATGTGGCAAAAGATTCTAAGGTCATATACATTTGGGGTAGGTTGCCTCTTCCTTCTCCTCTCACAGAATCATGATACACATAAACATATAGAAAGTCTCCTTTGTTGGGTCCTGTCTGTATCAGTGCCTTGAGGTTCGACTTTGGGCCTTAACTATTTCCACACTGTCTGTCAGTGAGCTTCTCCACTTCTATGACTTTACTGGACCCTGATGACCCTCCTACTTGATATCTCAAATCCTTCTCTTAGGCTGTTGATTTATTTACAATCTCTCTCTTCTTCTTCCTGCCTAACTCCTCTCCCCTCTTCCTTTATCTTCTCTGCCCCTTATATTACACACACCTGCACAACCACACAGAGACTCAGGAGCTTTATAGTCTTGCTCTCACAGTATCTCTGAGATCGCTCATACTTTATAATTATAGACTAAGAAATCAAAATAAAATGTTCTGTGTCTGCTTGTTATAATCTAAATGGACTACAGTTGTTTTTGAGGTCTGCATTTATAGAGGGAAGACCAACACACATGGAGAGGAGATTCCACCCAGGAGAAGCAGTCCTAGATGGGTTGGGTCACCTGAATTTGGTTTATGTCTGATAGTAGAAAAGTGACTTAGTCAGAGTCTCCAAAGTGGGAGAGTGGGGCTGGAGAGGTGGCTCATTAAGCCGAGTGATTTCTGTATAAACATGAGAACCTAAGCACAAAGCCCCACCACCCACATTAAAAGGCAAGAGCCACAGTGAACATCTGTGATCCAGTGCTGGGGAGACAGAGAGATGTAGAGCATTGGAACGTCCTGACCAACCAGCTTGGCTAAAGTGGGAAAAAAAATCTGTGGGTTTTGGACTCACTGAATGGTCCTGTCTCAAAAATTTACCTCTGGCTTCCATGTGCATGCACAGCAACAAACGCACATGTGCATACCCACATGAAGACGTATACTACACACAGGCACACATAGAGACACATACGGGGGTGGGGGCAGGGATTAGATAGGGACAGGTGATCTTTACGATGCTGTCACGGTGTGACCTGTGACCTGGCTGGAGTCATGTAGCTGATCACATCATGGCACAGTAGAACACACCTCCCCTGCCACCTGGTCTAGTCTTCTTTTTTATTACACCATGCATGCTACATGAAAC
>JADRCD010219127.1:0-20248 GCA_019843815.1 Montemys delectorum
GAATGCCTTTAAAACTTTTTGTTGCTGAAAAATGATCCTCCCAACTGACAAACTAAGAATATATGTTAAGCCCGGAAACAAATCTGTGTCCAGTTCTAAAGATCGCTATAACTCCTGATTGTTTTATGTTTCTGAAACATTGCACGGTGGGTGATTTATTTCCTATCCATGTGGCCAGCCATTTGTTTATGCGATTGCATACCATCTGTTTTTCTGAAGGGAGGTTTCAAGTTCTTCTAATTCCCTACCTCCCATCCCAGGGAAAACAATTCAAAATGGACAGAGATTTCAATCATTTGGATTCACACGGAGTTGGAAACCCTAGCTGCCCTTCCTTTATATTTGGCAAATGCTTTAATGGGGTTAGCAAATTGTGTTCTTACGAGGTACTTATGGGGAGACAACACCTTTTTTTACAATGACAAATGATGTTAACAGTTTCATTCCGAGTGTTTAACAGTACAACAGCAGTACAACAGCAGACTTCGCAAATGTTACAGGAAATCACCCAGATAGACAATAAAGTCCTGCCACAAATCCTGCCCATACCTTTAATTTCTGAGCATCAACCAAGACACACATCAAGACATGGCAGGGTCTAACTAAGAGAAGAATAAATATCAAGGTGTACCTCTTTTAAGTGGAGATAATTTAGCCCACTGGCCTAAAAAATGCTGTTGGCCATGCCTATTGAACACACTAAGCCACTGCTTCTCAATCCTCCTGTTTCTTCAACCCTTTAATAGAGCTCCTTATGGTGTGCTGACCCCCAACCATAAGATTATTTTTGTTGCTACTTCATAATTGTAATTTTGTTACTGTTATGAATTGTAATGCAAACATTTGTGGGTTTTGATGGCCTTAGATGACCCTTGTGAAAGGGTCATTCAAATCCCCAAAAGGGTCACAACCAACAGGTTGAAAACCATTGCTCTAAGCCCTACCACAGGGCCTCATTTATTTAGATACTTAGGAGTGCAGAGGGCTCAGGCTTCCCAAAGAAACCTCCAACCCATTGCTACCACCATTCCTAAGCTATACTTACTGGGGTTCATTCACTCTACTGAGGAGCCAACCACTCAGAGAACCAATTTCATATGGACATCGTACAGAAGATGTGTAAAGAATTAATTACCATTTTTACAAGACTCCTTGCTGTTTTCTTGGAGAGCAGGTCTCTGATGGCCTGGCCCCGTTGTCCAGAGTTCAGAGTTGATATCAGAAGGCTGAGAAACGTCTATCTTCAGTTCTGTTTGACTCTCACTAGTCCTTGCCAAATCAAAATGAGACCCACCCAGGAGGTGAGCATCCCACGGGACACCTGATGGGTTTGGTTTATTGGACGTGTTAAGTGACATGTGTGCAAAAGCTTCATTGATGAAAAGTGAACTTTCATGACACAAACTCTCAGCCCGATTAAGTTCCATTACCTGTATAAAGAAATACAGAAAAACACAGTAATTTCTTTAGCCATTTAAACAAGTTTCATAAAGTATTAATTTATCCCATAAGCCTGAAAACTCTTGTTCTAGAAATCACGAATTTAATAAAAATGAAGTTAGGAAGAAATCTACCACTTACTCTCCTCCCAAACCCTCTAAATGAGCTAGAACAAGAAACTCCAATTAGCCATGCACAATGTATCTTATTTTTTAAAAAAAATTGGCAGAGTTCTATGCCATCAGAGAATCTCCACTTTATTTTAATCAAAGCAATCAGTGTCTCCACATTTGCTATATAAAAAGTTGAAAAGGTATCCTTCAACGCACAAGAAATTTGCAATAAATGTAATTTAGCGGACTGGAAGGGGAAATCAGATGCAACATAGTTCTTTCTTATAAGCCTGTTAACTTTTGACAGCTTTATGCACTATCAATAAAAACACACATGCAGCGCAGAGTGCAGAAACCCTGCCCAGACAAATGGAATTGTCATGCAATGTTATAATGGATGCAGAGGGAACAGGGGTCTTCTAAAATGGTTTTACCCACTCGGTCCTTCATCAGGGCAGTTCATGATAACTTTTTAGTGAAATGGATTTTGAACTCACTATATCCAACTTTCAAGGAGCAAATAAACTTTCTACATTAGTTGTTCAGCTTAATTCTTACACAAGAAGAACTAAATGATTTATAAAAATACACGTGCCATACAATATGATAGGTTATTATTAGTCTATAAACAACAGATTGTTTATAATGAGTCCTTCAAATACCAAGAAACCAGCATGCTCACAATGGATGTGCCTCCAGGTCCCCTTCACCCTTACCATTATCTTACTGGGCCAACTCTATCCTTTTTTTAGGATAAGGGTGTCTCAGAGCATATAGCTCCCCCCCCCCCCCAAAAAAAAAGCCTAGGACCTTAAATTTTCTGTATTTCAAGTCAGGAAACATATGAATTAGTTTCAATATTGGCTCCCCGCCCCCAAACTGAGACACTTTTGTGAGCTCTTTCACAAGAACCAGGAACACAGATGTTTGGGTAAGCCCAGGGTAGACAGGGCTAAGGTACACCTACCTCCTTGCTCCCTGGAGAGAAGACGGCTGGGAGGCTCCGCTGGCGACTATGCTTGCCGTGGCCCAGCAGACCCTGCTGGACACGCATCCTCTGTCTCTCCCTCTCCACCATCCGCTGGCCCTCCCGCAGCCGCTCGAGGCTCTGCTGGTACTCCTGGAGTTGGTGGTCCAGCTCGTTACGGTGGCGCAGCAGCAATTCCTCCTGTGACTGGCACTCACGTTCCCGAGCCTGCAGCCAGCTCTCTTGGGCTTCCTGCTCACGCTGTTGCTGGTCGCATGTGCGGTGCCAGCGCCGCTGCTCCTGCTGGAACTGGTGCTGAAGTTTGTGGATGTTGGCCAGCTCTTCACGCTGCTTTTCCAGGTAGCGGGATTTCTCCTGGTCTTGCAAGGGGCCACCTCGGAAGGAGTGGCTCAGGGCCAAGCTCTCCCGCTGCTGTAGAACCAGCTTATGAATCTCAATGTGGCTGTCCTGGATGGTCAAGGCAGCCTGAGAAGATGGGGGTGGTTGAGAAGAGGCCAAATGAGTAAATACAGACTTGAGTTACGTATGGGGTGGTAATGGGACCCCAAACACTATGGGTTAGAGGCTTGGTGGTCTGCTGTAGAGCTGGTGGGAGAAGGCAGAACCTTTTAGGAGATAGGTTTAGGAGACAGTCACGTAGAAGCGGGGGTGTGCGGTTCGTGCGTGCGTGTGCGCGTGCGTGTGCGCGTGTGCATGTGTCCATCCTGGAAGGGGATACCGGGACCTAGCCCTTCCCTTTCTTTGTATCTTGAAGTGAATAGCTCTGTCTACCTAGTATCCCCACCACGAAGTTCTGCTTTCCCCAGAGCAGTGGCACCAAGTGTCCATGTACTGAAACTAGGAGCCAACGTCAACTTTTCCTCTTCTAGCTTGTTATTGGGTACTTTGTCAATAAGACACAAAGCTAGCACAGCCTGTGGACTGTTTCCCTCTTGCTCAGGAATATTTCTAAAAACATGGAATGCTTGCTGGATTATTTTTGTATCCTGCTCCTTCTCAACTTAGATCCAAGGCACTTAGAGCTTTGGAATAGGCCTGTCTACATTTCCTAACAGTATGACTTTGGGATTTATACAGGAAAGAAATAATATATACAATAAATATCACTGGCCGTTTGCATCTAAGAGCGTTTGGTTCGATGACTCCAGTGGACAGTCAAAACTGTTGATACTCAAGTCCTTAACTGAAATGGCTTTGCAGTAAGACATAACCTACCCACACCCCCACCCCATTCTCAACTCTAGGAGTTGCCTCTAGATTGTTTGCAACACCCAATGTGCTGCCTATACATCACTTCATTCACATGGGGCGGGTGAAAGCCAATTGCTTTCCTGAACCTTCTGGAACTGCTTTTTCCATCTTTTCTATCCAAGGTTGGTTAGGTTTCAACCTAGGATAAAAACCTCCCAGCTACAGAGGGTTGATTGTTCTCATTCTTGCTTTTGGAGAAATGACTGGCTGCTGGCTGTTAGGTTGTATTTAAGTCACTCCTTTGGGTATAAACTTTGTGTATAAATTCACCACACTCTGAATTCCTGTTCTATTCTCATTCTCCTTCTGAGGCCCCCCAGCCAATCATTCGTGGGAATTTAAGAATCTATATAAACACAGTAGTATCCTTTATTTGAGTCCCAAATCAGAAATTATTTGAGCTTTATATCTTGCTTTCATGAAGACATAAAAATAAAAGTCAACTATTTGGAGACTTTTGGCAAATACTCTTTTTATAGCATAATGCCTCGGAATTGCAGTTAATGCCATTTTTTTTTTTTTTTTTTTGGGTTGTTTTTTTTTTTTTTTTTTTTTTTTTTTTTTTTTTTTTTTTTTTTAAGGAGCTATGGAAGTGGGTGGAACTAGTCTCCTTACTGCTAGGTTTTAGCATTAGAGCGAGAAGGTCATACAAAAAAATAAATCTAAGCTTAACATCATTGTTTACTGGATTGCTAACAAGGAGGCAGCTACAGTTAGAGAAAAATAGGGACTCTACACACCAGCAGACATAACTGAACACTAGCAAACTATTTTGAGTCATAGTATCTGACTATGAAGAACTTAGAACATCACAGGAGAGAGTTACTAGGATCAAACAAAAGTCAGTAAAACGACACACAACAAACCCATAGTGAATAGTCTTGGAAGCTTTTAATTTTGAAGGTTCCCATTTAAAGTACAAGAATGTACAGTAGGAACACATTGCAAAGAGACACACACTGGATATGAACGTACGGCTTGACTCTGATCGAGAAGTCAATACCGCTCTAAGGATAAATTCAAATCTTTGCTTCCTAAGACATTTTCAAATTGCCTTTGTAACACGCACCCTGGGAAGGTGGAGATCTGTCCATTGGTGTGTGATCAGCAATTTTCTGTATTTCTGAAAGTTCACAAACTAAGATGTTTTAAATTCATACTTGCTTTGGAATGAGACTCGAAAATGTATTCACCAGGGCCTTTTGAAATAAAATTTGTATTTTTAAATTTGAAAATTAATTGAAAAAAATTCATGCTCTCTCTTGATGAATGACTTTGGAAAGCTGTTATTAGAAAAGCAATGGCCATCGTGGAGAACGGGCACTAACCACTGTGGTCTTTAAACATGGGATAATTAGCATTAATAAACAACTGGTACCCTGCTGGCCTGAAGCATACTGTGGGTGCTACCACTACTTAATACCCTAGACTTCAAGGTTATCCAAACAAGGAAGCCAGCAAACCCCCTATTTTGCATACCAAAACAAATAGGCATTAGCTCTGTATGAGGACTGCAATTAGCATAACTCAGGGTAAGCATAAGGAACTTATGTCTGCTAGAGACCAGGATAAGGTCATTTTCTTCCCTCTCACAAGCATACACTGCAGACTGGAAATTCATTTCCACATTTAACTTTACACTCAGGGATTCTTAATTCACTCTCATTTCACATAATTGAGTCCTTCCCCTTTCCAGCCTGTCTATACTTTTCCAATGCTCATATAGGGACTAATTGTCATTTTCAGAAATGGCTAAAAGTTCAGCTTCTAAAGAGAGGAGTGACCACACCATGAAACAGAAATATTTCAGACTCCATATCCTAAGACCAGCTCAGGGAATCTATTGGAGACATTGCTACTTCCTATTTGTTTTGCTCCTACTTCATATTTGTAATTTTGCTACTGTTATGAATCGTAATGTAAACACTGTCTTTCTCTGGCAGTCTTAAGCATCCCCTGTGAAAGGGTCACCAAGGAGTCATGACCCACAGGTTGAGAACCAATGACTTAACGTATTGCAAAACTGGGGTCAGAAGGCTGCTGACCTCTTCTGAAGCAAAAGTGCACCTAGGGCTGCACTTAGAGATGAACAACAACAACACAAATGACTCCACATCTTCTCACCAGGCAACACGATTCAGGATGCTCAATGTTTACAGCCCCTGCCAGTTTAATAGACTTTTTAAAGCCCGAAGCTTCTCAGTTGGCATCTATAAGACAGCTTGTTTGTTTCACACGATCAATGGATCTCTCAGATCCCCATCTTATAATACCTTACATAAGACAGTAAGTGCATCGCCACATGATATGAATAAGATAAGAAGCTTACTGTTACCACTGTTTGTTAACATGGTTTCAGATGGAGACATGGCCAAGTTGTGGTCCATGTACCACATGTATCCCAGGGTAGCTCTGAATGTCTCCCAATACATCTGTAGATCACTATGCTATATCACCATGCCAAAAAGTTAGATAACCCTGTATCTACCCAAAGCAATAATCCAAGAAAATTTAATTGATAAAATTATTGAAAAATAGTCATAGTACTACTTTTTTCAAACTTTCTACATGAAACATTCCAGAGAATCTATGGGAAATTTTATTAAAACAAAAACTGAAGTTAAATGGGTTGACTGAAAAAAAAATACACAAAAGCCAATATCTTTTATTCACAACCATAACTGGATAAGCGTAGACATATGTTTCTTAATTTATAGAGTATCTGTATAAAGCTTCAGCATAACCTAAAATAAGAAGGGACTGACTGTGTTCTCAGACAGAACTGGGCGGAGAAGAAGCACAAGGTCTTTTCCATTCATAAAAACAATGCCATTTTAATCTAGGACACTGGACAGAGTGATCTACAAACCTTGTAACATGTGCAAATTATGTAAAAAAATTCTAAGAGGGAAGTAGTGTTGCCAAACACTCAAATGCAATCCAAAGCTTTCCTAACTGAGGGATGCTGCTGGTACTGGAGCAGGAACAGGCATGGGATCGATAGTGCTTAAGAGAAAGTTTTCTTACTGTCAAAATATACAGAAGGAGAACGTCTAATGTAGCCGTGACTCTGTTTTCTGCTCCAAATTTAGACTTAACTTTCCTTTAACAGTCTTAAGGTGTAAACTATGAGCTATGAAAGTCTAGTGGGAAACTGAGAGGCCATGCTTGGTCCTGGTAAGAAGTAAAGTACAAATTAAAGTAATCGGAGAGCTTGCTCCACTTTTAAATTGTGGAGGGGCAGGGAGGAAAAAGGAAAAGAGGTGACTGATTAATTTTGGCAGTTCACTAAAATTGCAAAAAGGCAACTATAGTCATTTTAGCCCATGGAAACATTCAGCTTTGGTTAAAAATTCTTACTATAACGATGTTGATGTTTTGTGCTATCAATGACACAAATATAAATAATTGAGACTGAATTCCATAGACCTGAATACTGTACATACATTAACAATCATGCTGTATATAATTGACGCCATAGAAAGGTGTAAGTTTGCCAATGTGTAACATGGAACAGTCTAAACTCTAAAGGGATACACACATGGCAACCACTGTCTTATTAGTTGTTTGTGTGATTTAAAAAAAAATGATCATGACAACAGCAATTCCCTCTATTCTCAAAAATTTCTCCACTGTAACTATTGTCTTGATGGCATTAAAAATTTCTAACCACAGAAAGCACACTGGGTGCACTGGTAGCTTCCTTAGTGCGCATCATCTGAGGGATGGATCGCATAGCACACTGCTAGCGTGATTTCCATGCCTTCCTTCAAAGGTAACAAGCCGTTAGCGGGAGGCTCAACGGCCCATTGGGCTTTGAGTGATGAGCAAACAAACACACAGAGGACCATGCAGATTATTTAGGGGTTCATCACATGAAGCCATGCCGCACTCGCTTAAGTGGCTCACTGTGCCAGGCCCAAGTAGATCCATTGCTATTATTGAGAGACATGAACAGCTTTATGATTTCTGAGAAGAATCGGGTAAAATGTGGCAGGGCTGTGCTGCCTCGTGATTACAAAACCAGGTGAACTCAGCTCGTTTGGCTGAGTGACACCTGGGGGAGAGGGGCAGGGGGAGGGGGGTTATCACTCTTCTAGGATGGCTTAGAACCTTTCAAATGTCCTAATTTCTGAGGTCTGGAAATCATCCACATACATTGAAAGAAACATTCACAAGGTCGACATTGCAGGAGAGTCGTTACCTGAAGGCTGTAGAGGAGACGCGTTAAATTCTGTATGGCTTGTATAATCTGAGGGTATAAGAAAGATTACATGTGTCAAATTCTTGAAAAGCTCCCTTAGCTACAATTTGAGAAAGGGTGGTATATGTTTAAAGCACGTGTAGCTCACCTCTGACTGTGAAGAACCTGAAAAACTTCTATATTCCACCTAAAATACATAAAAACACAAGAAAATGAACACCCACCCAACTTTTGAAAGCTATCAAGTATTCCTGATATATGAGCTTCCCTGTCTAAACTCCATCACCTCACCTACAGGAACTATCTTCTCCTCCCAGGCTGGAGAACTAAGCAGCCATTTGACAACACTCATCCAAATTCAGAGATGTGTGGCAACTCTTTCCCAACCATCCCTTAAAATGGCATAGTTGATGGTAAAGAAACTCCAGCGGAGGCTGTTGCCCCTTGTTCTCTGGAAGCTACAGAACATCACAGGGACTCTTACCTCCCTGATGTCACTGTTGGAGAATCATGATACCCAAGTAGCTGGTGGTGAGAGAGAGACTGGCCCCAGGAAAGCGCTTAGTTGGTGTCCTCCAGGTCCCATCTCAATTAATCACCAGCCAGCTCCAAACCCATGAGTGAAGCCAGAGGACACTGGCCATCTTCTCCTTGGGGATGGGGCCTATGCCTGAAACTTTGTCTCTTTTACACCACTGAACATCAGGGAATATGTAAATATTTGGGAATATGAAAGCTCTAGTTCCCAAAATTGCAGTAAGCATTTGTTTATGTGTTGTCTGTCTTCTCTCATTAGTAAACCAATGAATAGTAAGATTTTATGCACTTAATATTATATCTGCAAAGCTAAGGATCATGCTTCACATTGTAAGGGGCACTCAACAAATAAATGACTCTAAGTTGTACTTGCTCGCATTCTCTCTAATAAGTAGCAATGAACGCTACAAATTCCACATTTTATGAAATAGGAAACCATTTACAAACTCCACATTTTATGAAATAGGAAACCATCCATTTCCCTAGCCTCTAAGCCCCCAGCCTCCTGTATGATGCTTGCTCTTGTCTGAGCACATGTCATGTTAAGCACTAAAGAAAGTCAACCACGGTTCACCTTGTGGCCTAAGGGAGGCACTTAGTTTAAGCTGGTGCTGAGTGAGCCCAATCTCCTTTTCCTTCTTATTGTCAGTACAGATTGTACTGCTAGTCAGCCCCTTATCAGGGAAGGGACAAAGGGAGGAAGGAGAGATGTGATGTCAGTACTTTAGAACTCTGCCCAAGTGTACAGAAGACACCAGGACTGAGCACTCTGATTTGGTGGTTATGTTCTTTCGTCTCTCATGAGCCCTTCTTGGCCCATCCACTGCGTTTGTGGAAAACAAAAACAAAAACACAAAACCAAAAACAAACCAAAACCAAAAACCAAAAACCAAACAATAAACCATGATACTTCCAAATGTTATATTCTACAAAGAAGCAAACAGGTAGAAATGAGCTGTATCGTGCTACATTTGGTTTACTTACTGCTTGAACCTCTGAGTTTTGGAAGACACAAGAAAAGTGTACATCGGCTTTTTAATGGACTTCATGTGCCACCTGGTGGTGCTACTGCATAACTACAGTTGATCGCTGAGAGAATTTCTACCCTTGGGTTATTGTTTTTAATTCTCCCAGAGTTTTGTTTTAATCTGATCTTTTTAAAGACGCCGGTGCCAAAGCATCCGCTATAAACTTGCTAAAGCTTTAGCCAAGTGATCTTCTTATATATCTGTCTATTTCCAGTCTCAAAGGGCCCCATCAAGTGTCAGATTTTCCAGAGGTTAATAGAAAGAGGAACCTGAACTCACTTCCCCACCTGTAACTGAGTCAGGAGTAGGAGTCAAGCCATTTGCTGTGTAGAATTAAGCTGCCATCGGCCGATTATCTTTCCTCCCTAGAAACCTAGGAGCAATTGAAAGCTACTCGCTTCACGCTTCAAAGTGAGGATCACACAGAAAAGCAGGGACCATCTACGACAAACTAGTTCCATGCTTACAATTAGAGTGAGTAGAGTCTGTATTCATAAATTAACTTGGGCCTCTGAACTTTACAAATGAATACTAAATCAGAGCTGACTTTTCTGTGAAATTCTGAAAGCCAGACTTGGTTCTGTCCTCTGTCACATATCTGGAAAACATGTAACAGTAAGATATTGCATCTATAACATACATATGCTGTTGTCCCACAATGGTGCACATTAATACTTAGTAATGGAGATAAATCAATGCTAGACAAAGTAAAAACTCTTGACCTGACTCCCCACCTCCCGAGAGCACGGTTGTATTCCTCCCCTGCTTGTGAAATCACACACGTGAAGTTAATAGGAAGCTGTATGCATATAATTTCTACAGAGAGAGTTACAATCTAAATATATCAAGAATCAGAGAACAGCGTGGCACAGGCAAAAAAGGTGGTTATGTGGATTCCCAGTCTGCGAGAGGAAGGTGGGATACAGGTGAAGAGCGGAGGATCACAGTAGAGAACAGAAGCAAGACCATCCCAGAGTGGAAATCAGTTCAGCTCCAAGGGCGCCATCTGATGGCGAAGCATCCCAGTGCCGGGGCTGCCTCTCGAACAGAGTTGCCAGAAGTAGTGAGGAAAAGCAAAGGTTGGCGGGCAGAAAGTAAGCCGGAAGTCAGAGAGTGCAGACACACATATACACATGAGGGTTTTCAAGCTTTTTGTTTTTGCTTTTAATAACTTTTCAGTTGTCTTTGTAACACTTACATGATATAGAAAAAAAACACGAACATTTGAAGAAGAAATAGTTTAGAAAGTTTCAATATAGATATTTAAATAAATCAGAAACAATTCAGAAAAAGTATTTTCAATCCACTCACTGCCTGAGAGCTGAAGGTACTTTGTATACAAAGCAATAGGTTCTGGCTACTAGCAAGTTGGTTAACAATGAACAATACCTTCTCCCCTGCATCAGAGACCGCCAAGTCGGTTACCACACCCTGGAGCCCAGGATCCATATCCCAACAGCCTCTTCCTTCTGTCCCTTCTGTGACTAATGCTGGAAGCGCGCCATTGAGACAGAAACAAAAAGGACAACATCAAACATCAGCCGGCCAATCAGATTCTTCTGTACACAACCGAAGCACACTTCAAAAAAGAAGTATTACGAGATAATACATACTGAATGCTCCTACGGGGGCGCTAGAGATCGCAAGAAAGCCCGTAGTCCCTGCCCTCATGGAGCTTACAGGCTAACAGCTACCAAGCAGCATCCTTTGCCACCTGCTGTTTTAATTGTGCTTCTTTCTTGGGCTCATGTGTCCATATGATGTTTGTGGTACCGAGTCTACATCTCGCTTTCATTTAATAGGAAAAAGCCTCCCGGGAAAGAAGTAATTTAAAACAGGTGCCCAGTGGAATAAAAGCAAGGTCTCTTGGCAGACCTAGGTCCGTAAAAGGCTCCTTCGTGGCCAGTACAAGAGCAGCCGCTGATGGACAGGGTTTAGAAGGCAGATCCAGAGGCAAAAGGGAAACTGTTCTAAGAAGGCGGGAGGCGGCTAATGCTTTATGGTTTCAGAGTCATAAAAACCGAGAGCCTGCCTCAGTTTCTCATTTCCCACTTAAGCTTTAACACTGTAATTCTGTACATTTGACCTAGGAGAACACAGAAACCAGTCCAGAGATGTTAAGTACCAAATACAAATTTACCAGTGAAACCTCAGTTGGCAGGATTTCATCATTTCTTTACAGATTTCAGTTAAAACTTAGGCTATGTTCACCTTTTCACTGATTCAAACCAGGCTTCTCAAAGCTAGGCCACACACACACACACTCACACACACACTTCATTGGAGCAATATCTGACCAGGACCCTGACCAAACGATTCATTTTGTGATGTTCATAAACTGCTTTTAAAAAATATGGTGTCATTACACATCTTTATTCCTAACAAGGGGCTGCCCTTTTCTCTTGGTTTAAATTTCAAAAATCACTTGGATCACCATTTAGAAAATAACAGCTGTCCAGGATTCCAAAGGCCTTTTCTAAACCACAGTTTTGTGTGAGTGGGAACCATTTTGAATGAACCAAGTGAAAAGCCAAGGTCACTGGGTGCAAGCTGAGTTCTTCTTAGGCAATAACGTTTGAGGGACAATGTATAGCAATGTTTCCTAAACCCTAAAGAGATGCTCAAGCCATTTCCAAACAAGGAGCCAGGCTGCTCCTCTTCCCCACTTCCTCGAATTAACAGTTAAACGGTGGAGGAAGCTGATATGGAGCCGAGCAGAGCAAGAAGACTGGAGCTTCCAAAAGCTTCTGTACCCCCAGGTGTAGCCTCAGGGTGGGCAACAGGGTCTCCGCTGGACTGACCATTCTAGAAAGTAGATTACAATAGTCTCCTTTGGTAAGTATACTGGTGAGCTTGGCTTGTAAGCTCAGACTGACATGGGCCTGCTTCACCAAGCCCCTCCCTGAAGCCCACTGCAAAGCCATTCTGATCCCATGCCTTCCTTGAAGAACAGTTTTCTGCCCTTACCAACTGTCTAAAGAGACCAAACTCTCGGAGCACCACATCCCAAGCCAAGCCAAAACGGACAGCCTCTGGCCTATGGGCTCACCACATGCCTCCCGGACTGATCCTCACGGCAGGCTGTTCTAGGCCTAGCAAACGGGTGTCCCTTCGGAAGGCTCCGAAGAGTAGATTCTGACGGGGAAAACCCTCATTGCCCTGCCTGGAGGGAGGAGGGGGCCTGGCAAGTGCTCCGACAGCTGCAGGGGCACAGTGGAGCCTCCCAGCTGTCCCTGGGGCGGGGCTGAGAGCAGCATACCCCCAGTATTTTTAGAGAGCACATCCTCTATGGCGTAATGAGGCTCTTCTAAAGGAAATCACCCAGAGCAGCACAACTCCCATGGTGAAACTGGCCGCTCGAAATGAAAAACATATGTGCACATTCTGAAAATAGAAAGCCAGGATTAAATAAAGCAGAATTTGAGAGGGGAAAATAATTTTGGGTGCTTGTAATAAAATAAAACAAAAAAAAATGAACAGAACTAAAAAGTTATACTGCTTCTAGGCATTCTACTGAACCAAGAGATTTGTTAAAGAAATTCTAAAACAGCATGCCCATGGTAGCGCACACCTATAATCCTCACATTTGAGAGGATCAGAAATTCAAGAATTCAAGGCCATTCTCAACTACAATAGTAAATTTAAGGCCGTTGTGAGAGCCACATGGGACCATGTCTCAAAATAATAATAATAATAATAATAATAATAATAATAATAATAATAATAATAATAATAAGAAGAAGAAGAAGAAGAAGAAGAAGCAGCAGCTATTGCAGACATTTTCTTTCCGAGTAATACGTTGTACCATCTTCACATGGAAAATATACTCTTTGTACTCTTAGCATCCTTTTTTGAATTTAGCTTAAAACTGTACATAAAACAGCATAATTGAGCTCATTAGCTACCTTATTATTTTAAAAGTATACTGACAGCTAGGTATGCTGGTGTACACCTGTAAGTTCAGTACTTCTGAGGCAGGAGGATCATAAACTGAGATCGTCTCAAAATTCAGAATATATTCCCACATGAAGAAGAATCTCTGGGAGGGCTGAGGGTGTAGCTCAGTGGTAGACTGCTTGCCTAGCATGTTCGAGGCCTTGGGTTCTATCATCCCGGGAGCATGAAAACCACAAAAGAAACGCTTGGCGAGTGTGTCTGTAATAATGCCACCAAGCCTCGCGCTCACATGTGCATGTGTATGTCACGAGTTGATGCCGAGAAGATTACACTCAAAAACCCGTTCGCTTAATGGATTGCAGAGACCCTTTAAGAAAGGTTTGGAAGTCCTTTCAAAAATTCTTCCAAGAAGTCATGAAAGTCTAGGCCTGCAGGGTATGATCCAAGGAAGATGCAATGCTTAGCCAGAGGACAGAACAGTACAGCCTACCAACATAAGTTTTTGTCCTTGAAATACAAGTGTCATTAATTGTCACTATAATATCTAGTTATGGCCAGCATGGTGATTCTCAAGTTTTTTTTTTTTTTCTAATTTCAAAAATTACATTAAGTTCCCCTGAAATCAGGTAGTTACTGCTTTTGTTTTATCTGACCACCGTGTACACTGGGGGCTGTGCACAGGCTCTCGGCCAAGGTCTGCACTGTCACTTACAAGCAGTCGGTGACGCTGGTACTTCCTGGGTACTGGGTGTGTCAGTCAGGACAGCCCCTCCAGGGCCTTCTTCAGATGACTGGCTTACATCACCCATCTTTGAAGACTTCACAGCAACTTGCAAACTCTCAGCTAAGAAGGAGAAAAATAAAACTAAATTTAAGCAATAAATATACAGAGAGATAGTTTAGTTTTCCAGGTGTGTCCAACCTGCAACGGGGTGGGGGTGGGGCGCGTGTACCCCAGGCTATAATGAATAAAACTCGATGCAAAACTGTAAACTTACTTAAAACATTACAAGACTGCTTTGTGAATTAATTAATCTGATTGAAACTCTGCCGTGTGGCTCTTGAGCATGAACCTTGTAGACGACAATGTGTTGCAACACAATGACCAAAGATTAGATATTGTGATCAATCAAAAGTTGATAAATCACATTTGGTCAGCAACTGTTATACAACTCAGAGAACTAAAATTTGGTTTTACTTTTCTTTTTTTTTCCCCCTAAAAGAGCACTTTAGGTAGACCACACTGGTCTCAAACACCCTATGTAGCTGAGGATAATCTTGAACACTTGGCCCTCCTGTCTTTACCTTTCACGTGCTGGGATTCCAGGTGTGTGCCACCATTACCAGTTTCTATGACACTGCACTATGTCCCCAGCCTGCCTTCATAATTATAAAAGTTGTATAAACACATGTCCACAAACACATAAACCTACATTACCCAAAAGGTTGTGACCTACAAAGACTAAAATACTTACAGAAAAATTACACACCCTTGAAGTCTACACCAATTGACAGCAGGATCCTTTTGCATAGAGAATTTAACATAATTTTTAAAAGTCCATAATTTTTAAAAGTCCATTGTATAAAATATCTCAAATGTAGCTTTCAGTAAATTAGTATACTGAAAAACTTCCTGTAATTCAGTTAATATACGTACACCATTGGATATTAGGATTTTAAACATTGTTACTAAGATATTAGCCATTCCTCAAAGAAGTGTTTCTTCAAACTTGCTTTTAATGATACACAGTCCCATCTGTGCTCTGGCCCCCTTGGGGACTACTACCCCCTCGAAAGGAGCCATGTTTACTTACATAAAGGAGTCTCAGCTAGCACATGGAATATGTCAAGGACCTTGTAATTATCCTCAACACATTTAGACCGCATTCGGGTCACAGATGGACTTGCTGAGCATCCACTATGGTTATTTGATGACTAAGCATGAGAACTTCAAAGAGAAGGGGAAAATGACACTTGCAGCTATGGCCACACAGTGGCCATAGAGCACCAGTCGCTACTGGGACCAGGAGGAAGTTCCTAAAGGGGTGGACACAGAGTAGACCTAGAAGGTAACAGGATTCAAGAGGAGAAGGCAAGGAAAACAGCAGTCCAGCAGAGCAAGGGGGCTTTTCGAAGTGTGCAGTCACCGTCTTTATTTAGACAGTGATGTCCCCACCCTGACAAGAATCCCTGCAGTCAGGTATGGACCAGTGACCCAGCATGGATTCTCATCTGTAGCCCACATAGTGCCTCCACTGCTGTGGTTCCCCCAGAGTGGCAGAGCCCACGAGTGTATCCTGGCTCTTGGAACAAAAGCCAATGGCCTTCCAGCCCCGAATTAGAGAAGATTTGATAGAGAGATGGAAGCGGAAGCCACTGGCTAAGTCTAAGAGCAGGTGATTGGCTCCATGAATGCTTTCATCCTGGATGCCATCAGCCTCCTCCATTTTATGTCCCAAACACATCCCAAATCTGCCTACTATACCACCACTTCTGTTGCCAATGGCCTTGGCCATCAAATGTAAATATATCCACTCTCTCTCAAGGACTCTATGATTCTCCACTTGTGCGTATTTTTCCTCATAGCACTTCATACTTACAATCTGACAAACATTTCTTTATCTTTGAAATTTCTGGAACATAGGTTCTATGAGAATAAGTATTGTTTCATGTGGCTACACCTTTGGCACCAGGGCCACCATGCATAAATTGTAATAGGGACCCAGTAAACTCATTTTCAGTCCATCAAACCAAATCATTTCCAGGGCAACTCGCCTTCTTTCAGGGCCGCTGCAAGTAGGGAGGCTGCCTGGGGAGGCTCTCCGGGGTCAGGCTTGATGAGCAGATGGGGTTCTAGGTGGACATCCTCAAAGCCACTTAGTTCCCCAAGTTCAGCGTAGATGTGCAGCTTTTCTTCCAAATATGTGCAAATCTGTTGGTCTTGGTTACTGAGTATTTCTGTGGAATAGTATTCATCATAAGAGGTTATGGTAAGCCCGCCTACAAAACTTAATGTGCGAATCAAGTTAGGAGGACAAGGCGCCATGATTTAGCAAGCAGTCTGGCTCAACACTTTTAGTGGGTGGGAGAGACTCAGATTCAAATTCTGATGCCTTCACTCATGACTGCAACCTCCTGCAAGTGACTTAACGTCTCTCCCATCCTGAACTGCCCTGGATAAACAAATGTACCTTTTCCAATTTCCAGAAAACTTCGCAAAGCTGTTTTCTGTTCATGGGGACATCTTTCTATTAAGACTGAATACCCAGCTCATGAAAGAGAATTGAGGCAGCCTTCTCTGGAGCAAGTGAAGGCCCCCGGGGTGAAGAGCGCAGGGCCGAGCAGCCTCAGTCTCCTTTGTCTTGGTCAAAGCCAAAGCTAGTTTATGGTTCTGCTTCTAAACATATAGTTTCTATGACCATCTCTGCCTGCATCAATTTTCACCTGACCTCAGTGTGTCGCAGGAGTCATAAAGCCTAGAGACTCTAACTAGCACCAAATCCAAAGAGTCCCTGCTTCAGTTCCTTACAAGGGAGTTGGAGAGCAGACAGAAAAAAAAATTTTTTTTTCAAGACAGGGTTTCTCTGTGTAGCTCTGGCTGTCCTGGACTCACTCTGTAGAACAGGCTGGCCTTGAACTCAGAAATCTGCCTGTCTCTGCCTCCCAAGTGCTGGGATTAAAAAGGCGTGTGCCACCACTGCTTGGCTAGAAAATTTTTACTGACCTCCCTGAGTGACTCTTATTGTAAGGCCTGGAGTTGAGAATTAGTAAGATAAACACACTCATTGGCTTCACAGTGCCCCCGGCCCTGCCTGTTGAACTCTTTGTCCAGTTACAGAAGCATGGCATGGCAGAAAGTCCATTTTTCACCAGCACCATACGGCCCACAGCTATTGCCTCATGTGTGTTACATGAATTTGCACGAGTATCTGAGTCACTTGTACCATGTCTGTTGACGGTGGTTTTGGTGAAGCGGGAGGGGGCGGTGTGGACCTCGGGTGCACACAGTTAGCCAGTGTCATCACCTTCCTAATGACATCACGATTTTCCCAACACTCAAGACTACAGTCAAAGCTGCACACACACCTTGACATTGCTGAATCTTGGCCACTCTAGCTTCAGCTTTCCGCCTCTCTTCATCAGACTCGCTTGTCCTTCCTCCTTCTTCTTCTGGACAACTTTAAAAGACAACAGTCAAGGCATCACTGAAACCAGTTTCAAGGATTTCTAAGCTTATTAGAAAAATATGGAAACTTAGCAAGACAACTAGCCACAAAGGCAAAAAAAAAAAAAAATGGAACAAAAAGAATTCATTGTTCTTCCCTTTCAAGAAGTTAATTTTCTTGAGTACTCACATGCTACAACATAGATTCAAAGTCTCTATAGAATAGTGCAAATATCCCAACCCCTAAAACCACCACTACCTTCACCAGCAGCAGCAACAGTAGTATTATATCATTCAGTGCAACAAAGATAACAACATTTTTGGTTTTGTACCATTATGAAACTCCTCTTGATGGATCTAGAATAGAAGGATTGTGGGACACATAGTAGACTTCCAAATTGGGTAGATGTGGTAGAGATGGGAGTAACTTACAGAATTTAAAGCTCATCCAACTAACCAAGTTACCAGTAATAACTCCCACCCTCACCCCTCAGTTATCAAAACTGTCCTTGCCCAAGTAACAAGCAATGCATTGACTGAGAAAACTGAAATTTGCCAGGCATTTATTTGAATGGTTCCTCAGGCACACAGAGAAACAGACAACATGGTCCCTGCTCTCAAGGAGCTTCCAGTCTACAGAGACACAGATATACCTACATGTAAAATGTAACAACTACAGGAAATAGATGGCTGGCACCAAATCCGTGCCTGAGAAAGTGGATGTGGCTGCATCTTAGGTACAACAGAGAGCACCTGGACTGAAGAGGTCTTCATGAAGCAGGTGAGCAGGAGCCACACCAAAGCACACAGGTAGAGTGGGAAGGCACGGCATGCAGGGAGCCATGCAGAGGGCAGAGCTGCAGGTGACATGCTACGGCAGGCAGGGACAAAGGTCAGGGAGCAGGCAATTCTGGCTGAGGCAAAGTTTTCATGCAGGGAAGATATGATTAGAACATGTTCCCCAACTGAACAAGGGCATTCCATAGATGAAGAGCGGCAAAGTTACCTTTCTACTGCCTGCTGGATCCGCCTCATCCAGTTGTTCCGTTCCTCCTTGGAATTGGTGTGGATTTCGTACATCTCGGGACCAGCTGATGAAGCACTGATCAGAAACATGCCTCTCTCCTCGTTGGCAACTTCTCTAGCAATAAGCTTCTGAAGGGAAATAACTGAAGGCTTCTGGTCCTGCAAGAGTTAAGAGGATGTACAGGTGAACCTGCACTGTTTCTAAACCAAGAGTTACTTGGAACCCAAGAGCCACAGAAAGTAACAGGATTCTGGAGACTCTGTCTCCCTCGTCATCCTTTCAGAAGAGCTTTGGAAGTTCAGAAGGTCTCCAACAGAGAGCAAAAAGGATATCACATTGGCTCTCCCCTGGCAATGACAGTATTTGGCACCATCAGCTGAAGACAGCACTCAACGTAGGAGCAGGTAGAGTGTGTTTCTTACCTCAAACCAAAGCAGATGGAGAATAAGAACTGAGGGGAATAATTATCCTTAAGGCTGGCAGGTTAGAGCCTGAGAAGATGGCTCAGCAAATGCTAGTTTGGCAGAGGACCTGAATTTGGTCCCCAGTACCTACACTGGGTCACTCAAAACCACCTGTAACTACAGCTCCAGGAAATATGATACCTTCTTCTGGCTGCTAGATTTATACACACACAGAGACATGCAGATTTAAAAAAAAAAGTTTTGTTTTGTTTTGTTTTTTTACTTTTGTAATTTCAAAGGGCAATGTTAAAAAGATCAGAGGGTGAAGAAAAAAAATGAAACTACTGTGGTTGAAAACTGGTATATCTGACATTACAATAAGATTGTGAAGGATGGGGACCTGGAAGCCATTGGATTTGGCAATAATTAGAAGACCATGATAGAAACAGGACCTTAGGAAATAAGGTCAGCAAATAAAATGTGGAGATGGGCCAACAAGATCCAAGAGTCCTTAGGCATCACGAGCCTCTGCTGCCCAAGCCTTCTAGATCTCAGCCCCAGAACTATTGCCTCTCTACCTTGGGTGGCTCTTCCTCACCATCCAGATCAACACTTGGTGAGCAGGTCTGGCCCTAACACATCTTCTTACACCAGACATGTGGCCTTGTACAGACTAGGCATGCCATTGATGTCTGCAAAATGGATTGAACACAAGTCCATCTGAGGGAAATTGGAAAAAAAAAAGTCTAAGATTTAGTGTCCATGGTATAAGGAAGTAATTTCTACCAACATTTCCTGTGGTCTTGCAGTGTCTTCAAGCTACGCCCTGGAGCCTCACAGTTGACAATGTTAATAGTCCCACACCTGGCTCACTAGCATGGTTAAAAGAAGGGCCAAAAGAATGTCTGCAGGATGAGAAGCTACGTGGGAGTATGGAATCTGCTTTGGTCTGCAGTCCTCACCACTGTCTACAGAGCTGGCGGCAGCATATGGTTTTGTTTCTCCCTTGTGGACTGAGTGAAGCCTTTATCCACAATTTGCTATTCCATATTCTCCACTAGTGACTTCTCAGTGCTGGCTTGCCTGCCTTCCCAGCATTGCATAGCTATTCTGTATTTAATGTTATTGGCCAAGGCATCTCTGGAGTGGTTTTCATGTTTTCCAGAGCAGTGCCGGGGGGGGGGGGGGGGGGGG
>JADRCD010219127.1:20348-52268 GCA_019843815.1 Montemys delectorum
GGGGAAGGAGATCATGATGAAAGAGACTACTGGTCTACCCAGTCCCATGTTTGGCCTCTGGAAATGGAAGGTAAATCGGTTTTAGAGAAGATTTTGAATCCTGCCCTCTATAATAGAGAGATCCTCTAAGTATTATTAAAAATCCCTTTTAGTATGGGAGATCTATGTTTTAGCTTCCTTTTTCTATATATAAAAGTAAGTATATTAAAATGTAACATGGGGTTTGAGTTGCTTCATATGAAATAATGTGAAATTATTATTAATTTCCAGAGAAAGGGAGGTGGTGGCAAGATGTTTCAAAAGTGAAGAATAAATAAAGGATAGGAAGGAAAATTAATTAAATCCATGCCAACCAGAAGGTATCAAGGGCATGCTTGTCATCATCCATATTAGCTACATAAACAGTAATGATAAACAAGATTCAACATCTCCAGGAATGAGGGCAACATGTCAGCTCTGAACAGATGTCACACTCTGATGATGAAGGGGCCTAATGCAGTCTGCAGGGATATTTTGTTTGTACCGTCGCATTTTAAGGCCGTGGTGGTAGTGGTGGTGGTGTGGTGGTTACCAGCATTTGTGGGTGGGAATTTCCACCTTTTAGAAATGCTCTACAGTGGGGGGTGCTTAGTAGAAACAGAAGAGTTGCTGTCCTGGAGCACATCCTCATTTCATTCATAAACATCAGCTGCGGCTCAGTAAGCAGGATCACCCTGACATTAGGCACGCACTCACTAGTTGAGGACAGTCCCTACCGCTTGCCACTGTCCTTGTCACACTCACTGCCAACTTCATTTACATTCCTGCCCAGTCTCTACAGACACCTGAAATGGAAGCCGTCTCCTTCTGATAAATGGGACTGGGAAAAGAGAGGCTACCTCCAGCTCAACTACTATCCCCTCTCTATTGGTGCGTGTGATTCCACTGAGGCACAAAGTCCCCAAAGTTTAAATTTAACTCAGAGATGAACATGTTCACGTTCTCTCTTCTACTGTTTCAATGCTGGAACTGCCTTCTTTAAGAGTCAAGAGAGTCATCCTAGATGTAATATTCTAGGAAGTAGGTATTCCAACTTTATTCTAGATCCCATTTCTAGCTGAATGGTTTTTTTTTTTTTTAATTATGTTGGATTTGGAGAGATGGCTCAGAGGTAAAGAACATTAAATCTTTCAGAGGACTCAGAGTTTGGTTTCCAGAACCCATGTCAGGTTGCTCACAAACACCCATAGCTCTGGCTCCAGGTGATCTGACACCTTTTTCTGGTTTCTGAGGGTACATGCACACACACACACACACACACACACACACACACACACACACGGCAGAACTCGCCTGTAAGGACAGTATTTCCTACTCTTATTGCTTTCAGATACTTCTGATAGTTTCCAAAATCATCCTGTCTTCTATGTACACAAGATATTGACCTATTAAGATTTTTTTTTCTTCTGGGCAAAGGGAATGAAGAATCTCACCTTCATTCCTAGTAGGTCCTGTGGGTCCTAGTATGAGGACAAATTTCTAAACATTATAGTGGGAATTAGGAAATGCAGACATGGTAGACTCTGCACTAATGATTCAATTCCCCTAGACAATCACTATAAGAGATTTATGAGACAGGGCTGCCATCAGATAAATGTAAGAAGAAAGCATGTAAGCTAAAAGTAGGTTATACTTGATTCTTAAAAGGTAAGAGAAATACTTTTTCCTTTGTTCTTCCATATCACCTTTATGAAGTTATATTCACTTCTCAGGTATTTGGATCTAAAAAAATCTTTTCTATAGTGATATGATGTGAAAATTTCTCTTCAGCTTGGCCCCCAACATCCCATAGGTTAATTTCAATGATTCCAACTTCCTGGGGTTTCCTCTGTGTTCTTTCAGAGTTTCCCAGGTACTGGCATGGGGAGACTAGTAGACAAAGTGGGAAATCTTAGTGAAACCTGTAATAGATAAAGTACAAATAGGTCACAGGAACACAGGAGTGTAAGGCTCCAAGCTATCCTCTGCTGTAGTCAGCATCAGGGTGCTGATGAGAGAGAAGAAGAAGCCGCTCAGGCCAGTCTGCAGAGTGCAGGTAGGCAGGTCCCAGCCCCTCCCCTCACATCCTATCACTGGCCAGACATGCTTTTTTGCTTTCTTTGGATAGCAAAGAACACTTTATTAAAACTTTGAATTTTCCAAAATTTTCAAGTTTTGGAGTAATATTGTGCTAATAATAGTATGACACAAAGAGCCTATCACTGGAAGCATACTAAGAACTTACATGAGCACTGTGTTTTGGCTTCTCTCTAGCAGAACATGATGCCTCATGACACCCATAAGGAGTTAACTGTGACATTTTTTTTTCTCCTCTGTCCCCTTAGGAGAAAGGCTGTGTACAATATGCTATACATTATACATTACTAGTTTTCAGTGGTGGGCTAAATCTAATTATGTGGGAACAGTGAGAATGATCTACATACCACAAAGGGAAGGGACACAGGAATGACCATAGTCATTAGAAGCAGCTACGGTAGGACTGAGGATCTTCTTTAAGCCAGAGGCTATAGTTCAGAGGGAAAACGTTTTGTAGTGTGCAAAATGTCCTTGATTCATTCCCTAGCACTAAGAAAGGTGAAAAAATACTCTCCATAAGGAACCGCGATGTTCTCTTGTTTGGAAGAAGGGGTATTATCATGGTAGCTTATAGATGAGGCTAGCAAATGGCATAGCAAGAGGACCATTTGGTAGAAAAGAGAGAAAGATGCTGGAAATGACCTATGCCCAACACTGATACCTCAGTTGCCAGAGCTGAGCACAGGTAGACAGTCAGGAGGGAGGTACTCGAGGCCCTGAGAGCAGTGTCTGTTCACCATCAAGGCTGGAGTATTGCAATATTTTCAATTGATTAAACTGCCTGCTGCACCAGCTATGAAATCCACTGTAGCAGAAAGGACATAATATGGGTATATTCCTGCCAAGCAATGTTTGTTTGTTTGTTTGTTTTAAAATTAGAAACATTAGGCTTTGTTGAAGGAAATACAGCACTAACTAGGAAAAAATGTGCATTACATAGTCATATACTTACAACAGCTGCAAAGATGTATTTCTGGTCTTTTTCTTGTAAGAAGAGCAGCACATCAGTTAAAAGCAGAGCCAGGATGTCTTCAAAAACGGAAACACAACAGTATTAACGAAGGAAACCACAGCCTAGATGTTTACCAGCTATTTTAATTTCACTATTGACATTTAAATTGGTTTAACAAAAATGAAAGACTGTGAAACTTTTACTTTAAAAAAAAAAACTTTCATTCTGATAGCTAAGATCTACCATAAATAAAATGCATAGAAATCTGTTTAAGTGTGTATTTTTTAATGTGGCACTATAGGTAAAACTATAGGATTATAATAAGAGGTGAATCTCTAGAAAATGTTTAAGAGCACAGTTTTCAAAATGAAAGAAAAAAAATCCTACATAAAAAGGCCCTGAGATGGAAAGAAAGGATGTATATGTGCAATCCCAGGACCTGGGAGGCTGAGGCCAGAGGACCATGAGTTTGAGGCTAGCCTGAGTTACATAACAAGACCTTGTGTCAGCAAGTGCCCAAGCCTTCCCTCTATGAAAGGAGGTCCTAAGAGACTGGAGCATGCCCTTGCCTTTAGGAGGATATGTAGCTAATTAAAAATGTAAGGGAGAGATGGGCATAGAAGTGGTACACGCTTTTAATCCCAGCACTCAGGAGGCAGAGGCAGGTAGATCTTTGCAAGTTCAAAATTAGCTTGGTCTACAGAGTGAGTTCCAGGACAGCCAGGGATACACAGAAAAATCCTGTCATGGAAAAAAAAAATGTAAGGGAGCAGCTTCCACATCAAGTGACAGAGCCAAACCTGCTCTAAGCCTGAGTGACACCTGCTTTCTTTACTTCCCTCAGAAACTTTGCAAGAACTAAGTCTCCTCCTATAACCACTGCATACCCCCATCCAAGCAGGTGATTCTCTTCTGTGGGAAAGAGAAATGGCATCTCGTGGATTGCAATGAATAGATTTTCAATACAACACCAAAAGCTGAGCATCAGCAAATACCTCTGTGTGAATTTCCATCAAAGCCTGCTCATCCTCTGGTAGACAAAGACCTTCAAGCAACTATAATGGAGTAAATCCTTCCTCTCCTCCTTGCCTAAGGGTGTGATTAAGATGAGGGAGGCTACAGGCAATGCCCTTAGAGGCTGTGGTGGAAACTGAACAGGCAAACCTTTAAGCTTGACCTTCAGGTCCTGACCAATAAAACCAGAGTCTCTGGAAGAAGACTCGAGTGCAAATCAGGTTTTCAGGCCCCAGAGATATAAGAAAGCCCAGAATAGGCAAGGTGATAGCTAGAGTGTAAGACCAGGAGAAACCAAATGAACAGCCCAGGACCCTAAGCAAACTAACAGAGTCCAATTTAAGTCTGTTAGCAAATTGTACCACTGAGGAAGACCAACTATGATAGAATAAGTCCTTCCTCTCCTCCTTACCCTGGTGCCTGTGTACAGGTAAATGTGTCATGTTAATAACATAAATGATATTTAGAGTTCCCTCATTTCTCCCCTTCATAGTCTGAAAGCCCAGGCTGTCTGGACACGCAGCAAACCCTCTCTGTGTAGGAGTGTGCTTTTCTTGCTTTCAACAAACCACATTTAGCAGAGTGTTTCTATGCAGAACTCTCAACTCATTTGGCTTCCCACATTACAAGCGTCCATAGTCATGAAACTACAAATGAAGTGTTTTGCTTGGGACAGCAAGCTCCAGTCAAATGTGTGTATGTGTCACCTAGTCACAGTGACCTACTGAACTTTACAACCTGATGTTTCAACTGAAAGAGTCAAGGGTTTGTGTAGCTGTGCCTACACCATTTCTCTTTTGGAAGTCTGTCCTGTGTTAGGAGAGGTTGCCTTGGTGAGGCCACGGTACCTTTGAACCGGCCTGTAGCGGTTTTCCAGTAAACGAGCCCGTCATGAAGGAGAGCCCTTTCTTGGCTCATCAGCGCCTGCTTTCTAAACACGTGGCCATTTTTGAGCTTTGTGTATGTTTTGTTCTCAATTTTATTCAGGATCTCAAGCCACTTTTGGTTCTTCTCATATTCACTGACTTTTAGGTCCACGGCTGCGATCATGTCTTTAATTAAGGCAAGAGCATTGCACAGGTCTCGGTGCTCTTCAGTCCTTTCTGCATGAAGGAAAAAGAAGAAAGAAAAATCATGATAATCCAGAATACTGAAAGTGATTATTCTTTTTAAGGTTTTAAATATAACAAGGATGTCATAAGAAAGATGTTGGATTAAGTTCAAATATGTAAATGTCTCTCTACATCGCCACCAAGTAGCGGTACAATATCTGATATAAAAGATTTGCATTAGTAGGCATGCATTAGCTGACAATAAGGTGTCTGGCTTCCAGGGATAAGTCTGCTCTCTGTAGCAGAACAACGGTTTATCTTCATTGTCTATGTGACTGGATTTAGAATTAACCAGGAAGCATGCTTCTGGGCATTTCTGTAAGAGTTCTTAGAGCAGCTTCACTTAGGAGAGCTGCCCACCCAGACTGAACAAAGAAAGGAGAAGCAAACAGAAGGCCTCTCTCTCTCTCTCTCTCTCTCTCTCTCTCTCTTTCTCTCTCTCCCTGCTTCTCATCTGCAGATACAAATGTAGCCAGCTACCTTGTGCCCTTACTGCCATGTCTTCCCCATCATGACAGACTGTGAGATGAAATAAACTCTTTCTTCCTGTAGCTGCCTCTTATCTGGTATTTTGTCACAGCAAGAAAAAAGTAACATACATTATATGCTATCTATCTATCTATCTATCTATCTATCTATCTATCTATCTATACATATATGTATACATTTATGCAACATAATTATAATATATTATATAATAAATATATATTATATGTAATATAAGCAGAGGTTACGTTTGGAGTAACCTGGGTACTCCTCCCTTCCTAGAAACAAGTAAGCAAGTAACCCCACACTGTATTTTTAATGACTGAAGCCATCTGTGGTGCCAAACTCTCCTGTCCTCTGAAATGGAGCCACAGGGTGATTTAAATGGCCCAAGACTCATTTGTCTTCTGGGTTCTTAGAAAAAACAAAACAACAAAACAAAATTTTATATATGTATGTATATATATATATATATATACACATATATATGTATATATATTACATATATTCAAAACTATATTAACATAAAATTGAAGATCTTAATGTTATAATTAAAATGTTTTTGACCTATCACTTTTTTCTTCTGATTATGAAAGAAAAGAAAATATCTTGAGGGCCTGGGCACTGTGCCTCACCAAAGTCAGCCAGGCTTATGCATACAGAACAGCCTGTAGCTCCAGTTACTCTTTAAACCAGTGGCCACTCCTCTCACCTCCAGACTGTCTTAAAAGAAAGGTCTGGAGGAGTTCCAAAGAATGGGTTCTGGAAACCTCAGATGAAAGGGAATTTGGCTACTTTCTGTATTTGATGATAAAGATCAGCTAGTTGATATTTGCTCAGGTGCCCGGACCTGAAGAGCTGAGAGGAAGGGAGGAAGAGGGAGGGGAAAACAGAAAACTGGCAGAGAACTCAAAGGCTCTCCAGAGCCTACAGCTGCAGAAAAACATGTTTAGAAAGAGCAGCCGGGAGGAGCAGAGTCAGTCCTCCAAAGGCTCTTGCTTCAGAGGTTCTCGGTGCGCACACAGATGGTGGGCGCATTATCAGAACACCCAGAGAGCACAGCCGATCCCCATAGTGCAAAGGTGATCGCTGCCTTCCAAAGAACACACCTCACGCCTTGGCAGTGTCTTTCTCTTCCAGAGAGGAAATTTACTTACAAAGGAATTTATTTCAAAACTAGGAAAGAAAAGTGAAGTTGAATTACCAGATGATGCAGAGTAATTCCGAGAGAAGGTTCAAAGTCTTACCAATCATCTCTCTCCTAATGCTTCTCAACTCAAACTCAAATGCACCAGCACCGGCCTCCCAGGGGGACTTTTTAAATGCCCCCTTGAGCACCACTCACACCCATTGACTCAGCATCTGTGGGTAAACATGACCCCTTGTGATGGGACATCTAGTGAAGTTGAGGACCACTCCCATTAACAGTCATGTGAAACGATGGCCAAGGCTCCAGGATTGACCACTGGCAATGACTGCTCTGAGGAGGGAGCATCTGTATGCTACCTTGATGACTCAGCCAAGAGCCAGAACTCACAGATGCAGCTCACACTGTTAAGGGGAGGAGACCATCTAGTCTACCAAGAACTTGGCATGGGAGTGAATCCTGGACTGAGGTTAATACAGTGTAGTCCCTGGGATATTATAGAACCTTAAGAAAAGTCACACAATACAAAATGAAAAGCCTTAATTTTTTATATTCATTCTCTTGCTGAGAGCAAAAATCTATGCTGCTTTCTCCAAATGCTATTTTTATATTCTCTTGTGCATTAAGTTCCAAAGAATCATAAAAGTCGTAGAAGGAAAGGACGAAGTTCTGCAAGGTCTCTGATCATCGCACATATGCCATGCATACTATTTCCTCACCACCAGAATAAACGAGATTAAAAATAAAGTAATTTCTCCAAAAGAGTTTCAACTCAAAGGTTTTAAGAGCTTGCTCACAGGGAGAGCATTTGTGAGTAGAAGAGCTCAGCACTCAAGGCTCTGCAGGACCCCTCAGTTGGGACTAAAACTCACAAGAGAGGGAAAGGTCCCAGAAGGAATCTCTCACCCTTGGTGTACTGCAGGATCCTCTCCACCAAGACTGGGTACTTTGTGATGCGCTGGGTGACAAGCAGGATGCACTCTGGGATTCCGCGGCGACGAGCTAACAGGTTGCTATTTCGGATCTTGAAAAGTATATACATGTTTATATACATCAATCACCATTAATTAAAATGTACACATAGCCATTGCCTTTTGTATTTTTGTCATTAATGACTATAGTTGAAGTGGGAAAACATTTCAAGGCATGTTGATCTGATGTACCTCTAATTCCCAAATGAGCAAACGCAGGGTTCAGGAATAGGCTTTTGAACAATAATGGAAATCTAAGCATGTCCACTATTTGTTTTTTTAGCATGTCTCCCTCTACCTTTGCTATCACACACTGTGGCACTTAAAGAAATCCTTTTCTTAAACATTTCAGAATATTCTCTAAGCCTTGAAGGCCCATTGTACATATATACGAAAAGAAACCAGAGAAGAATCTGGTAGAACTCACAAAATGACAGATTAAAACGTAAGCACTCAGAAGCTTGGACAAATTTCTTCCACTAAATGAAGGTGAAAGGTGGGGGAAGAAGGAAGGAAGAGAATTCTACTAAAAGGAGGTTTTAGAGACATAACATCCACAGGCATCAATGGACCTTGGCCAGGTCCTGACTTAACGATACAGTTTTAAGAGATGAACAGTGAAAGCTGACGATATCAAAAAAAATGACTGATAATTTAAGTGTGCTAATGTTACCATGGTACATTAACAGCTAAAGTGTTCAGAGAGACACAGAGGAAATTATGTGATGTCATGGACCTGGTTTAAACTAATTTATGCTGAAACAAACCCATGGGGTAAAGACATTCTCTGTTGGTTTTTGCTTTGATTTTTCTGATACACAACTCGTCAGGATATGGAACCACTTCCCAGAACATTGCCAATATTCTCAGAAGCTTGGAGAACATGGCCTTACAGATACAAGACAGCAAATGAAATTGTCTGGGAGAAATAGTTCACTACCATCTAGCCTTCCCATATGTACCACGAACCCACCATTCCCTCCTCCATCCCCTGAGAAAGAAACGAGACATTAAGATGCAAATGTGAACTGTCATAGCACACCAGCCTCCTGCTCTGCAGTGGGCTTGAATGACGCTGACCTTAATAAAATTCTGAAACTTCTTGTTCTGCTGGAGCTCTTTAAAGAGGCCCATGGCTTCTTTGTGATGGCTGCAGAACTCTCCATAGATCCTCTTCATTTTGCTTGCATTTTCTTCTGAAAACTGAGAACATTTCCATAATGGTTTATAAATGTAGCCATTTTGTTCGTAGAAAAATGAACATGTAGTTTTTGAGTATTTCAAAGCACCATGGGTTTCCCAAATACAATCACCCTCCTTCCTCCAGGCACTTAAATTAAAATGATAGCAAGTGACTAAGTAGAAAGGGCTGGCCTAAGAGGATCACATTGTACTGAACTAACATCTAAGAGCCAGATGAAAACATCCAATGCTTTAATTTTTGCTTCGTGTTTATGCAGCTTCCTTACTAAAACTTGTTGTCGTAGTGCTCTTTACACTGAATGTCTGACCTCAGGAGTGATCATTAGCCATGATGAGAAGAGAACGGAGAATAACCAACGTGCTAATTTATTAACTGTGGGGAGAGGGAAGGTGTGGGATGAATGTTTCCTTCAGCCTGACCTAGGGGGGATCTTCATAAAATTCAGAGAAATAGGGCAGTGTTGGGAAGGCTGGCTACATAATTTAGCTATGAGGTTTTTTGTTTTTTTTTTTTTAAGACTGTGATCATTCTACACAACCATGTCCACAAGGAAGGTCATTGCAACAGACAACCTCCCTAGAAAAGTATTTAGAATGCATTCCACCATCTTTGGACTTTTCTCTTTTGCTCAGTTTTTATCTGTGTTGATGACCATATGCTTGAAGAGATGTTCCTTAAATGACAGTTGCTAAAACAAAGTCTAACAAAATCACTTGTATGAAAAATACACAATACTGAGAGTTCAAAACTCTAAATGACTACGGGCCAGAGAGATGGCTTAGCAGTTTACAACACCTGCTGCTCTTGTAGAAGACCGAGATTCATTTCTCAGAACACACATGGAAACTCGCAACTTTCTGTATCTACAGTTCCAGGGGATCTGATGTCCTCCTCTAACCTTTGCTGGTACCAGGAATAAAAGTAACTCACAGATATCCTGCAGGCAAAACATGCACGTGCATATAAGTTTTAGGTGTGTGTTCTTTTTAAATCTAAATGAATAGAGAGCTTTATCAAGTTCACTGAATGGAAGAATCAAAATAATATAGTAAAGGTGTCAATACTTTCCAGGTGGATAATACAGATTTAACCCAAATCTTATCAGAATTGCAGTGCTCTTTATAAATATGCCTAAGATTAGTCAATTTACAGGAAATGGAAAAACAAAAACAAAAAATCCTCAGTTCAGTGGGAAGACGTGGTGTTTCGCTTTCCAGATTGTTACCCGCTCCCACCTTCAAGCCAGAACCGAAAGATATAGACGCAGGACTCCGTAGAACAGAACAGAAATCCCATGCACAAGTGACTTCTGGTCAAGGCACAAAAACCAGCTCAATGGGGGGCCGGGCGGGTAAGAATTGCCTTTCTATAATTGTACAAAAGCAGAAAAGGAGAGAAATACAAATGAACCTCAACCTTACAAAACTCCTTTAAAAAAAAAAAAAAAAACCTAACTAGAAAATGCAGAAATTGTTTTTTTAGATTTTATTCCAGCAAAGTTAAAACTTGGATTTGTATCTAAACATGGCAAGTTGATCTGTAATGGGTATAAACTAGAAGGAATAAGATGTTTTCCTGTAAGTGGGCAATGTGAAAAGCAGATACATCCACAGCATGGAATACTATTTACTAGGAAAAAAAGAATTGACTACTGACATATAACTACTGATACGCCTGAAAGAATTATGCCAATTTCCCTAAAGACTATATACTATGCATTTCCATTTATAGAATGTCTTTGAAAATGACAGAAATCAAGAGTTTCCTGGACTTAGGGAAGAGATGGGAACCAGGGCAAGGGGAAGTTAGGAAACCTTGTGGCAGGATCACTGTCCTGATGGTATGGACATTAGCATGCTGACCTTGGTATTAAAGCTTTGTGACAGCTGGAGAAATGACAATGCAATCAATTAAAATTTTACTTAGCAAATCTCAGATCTTAGCTCGTTCCTATGGAAACCACGGAGAGGCAGAACACTGAGCCTCCTTTTTAACAGTTTTCGGGTAAGCCTTATGTCCCTGAAGCTACTAAAATGAAAGAACGACTGCCTTGGGACCGTATCCACAATTTCCCACCCACACAGGAGCCCCTGCTGACTACTTGCCAGCACACCTCAGCCCAGCCTTCTGAAGTGCGTATCGAGTTAAACCCTAAGATGTACCAATTCTTCTTTCATACACCCTGAACCACCTTGTCTGCTGTCTGCTGCTTTGTTCCCCTGAAGCACAGTCTTTCAACCATCGCCTGAGCACAATGCTAGCGGAATAGTCAGGAACTCTGGCCACACGCCATGCTGTCTGTGCATGCCAACACGAGACAGGAACACAGACTCATCCTTTTCCCAAAAGAGAAATCTATGTTTTAACAATTGGGCTGCTGGGCCCACGTCCAGTGATACCAATGACCCAACTGTTGTCCCTGCTTTCGCCACACAAGTTAAATACAGAGCTGATAAAGACACACATTTCCATTAAATATGAAGAAAAAAAAAAGATAACCTAAGAACAAAACCAGTTTGAATCATTAGAGTTCAAAAAGGGTCAAATTGTGAATATTTATATTAAGGAAAGAGAACTTTGGATAACTTCCATTTCAGTTTTGAATGCTCTCTGCATTCTGACCAATTTATTTAAACTGTGTTGCAAAGCCCCTCATGTTTCAGGCAGATGACAGCGACAGAATGCGTCTCAGACTGTAAGCTTCGAAGCAGATCCGTCTTTGGTTAAAAAAGTTTCTACTAACACAGACATTCACACTGTTAGACATGTAAGAGTGGTTACCAGGCAACACAGCTCCACATTTACGTATGCATCGAAAATGCTGTACTGAATTCCATCTATGCCATCAGTGAACTAACTTTTCCATCTTTTACAAATAAACCAACAGCTTAACTCCATGGCTGCCTTGGATAGACTGAGAACATTTAAAATACTGAAATTCTTAGAGAAAGTGACACTTCAACATCTACCTAGGAAAAGCCACACTAAAGCAATGACTTGTGTTTCAGAAGCTTACCCAAGAGTCACAGGCATTCCCCTAACCTAAACATGGCAGTTCACTGAGCTCCTGGGTTTCTTCTCTCTCTCTCTCTCTCTCTCTCTCTCTCTCTCTCTCTCTCTCTCTCTCTCTCTCTCTCTCATCAGTCATTCAATAAATACTCCAAGTCCAAGGATCCACTGGGATTCACAATCTTGCGACAGTAAAGGCTGTCTTGCAGTTTGCCAAAATTCTTGGCTCATTTTGATGAGAGAGGAGATTTTGACCTCAGTCCCAGGCACATGACCTGTGAGATGGTGATGTCTAGAGAGCGCCATTACCCCTGGTGTTTACATCTATCTAGTCGGTGGGAAAATCACATCCACCATTAGCCAATGGCACAATCCATTCTCAGTAATGCTCCAAAAATCTCAAACGACTGAAAGGAGATTGATTTATCTTGTCTTCTAGGTTAATTATAAAGGGTTTATATCCTTCTTCCTAGGGTGAGCCAGGATTTGACTTGAAACCATCCCTTATAATATGAAGCAGACATTTCTGGTTTCTTTGGAAATTCAGATCATGATGATGTTTTGCTGGGGTTCATAGGTGAAAGGATATTTTGCTAAAGCAGATATGTGAATGTTTTGTTGAAGCAGACACAGGTGAAAGGATGTTCCACTGAAGCAGGCACGTGAAAGGATGCATGAGTTTTTGAAAGAATATAAATATGATCCCACTGACAGTGGAAGGAGGCCAGCATATCAGTTTGCCTTGCTTTATGTCACTAGTTTTACTGGCTGGTTTTGTGTCAACTTGACACAAGCTGGAGTTATCACAGAGAAAGGAGCTTCAGGTGAGGAAATGCCTCCATGAGATCCAGCTATAAGGCATTTTCTCAATTAGTGATCAAAGGGGGAGGGCCTATTGTGGGTGGTGCCATTCCTGGGCTGGTAGCCTTGGGTTCTATAAGAAAGCAGGCTAAGTGAACCAGGGGAAGCAATCCAATAAGGAACATCCCACCATGGCCTCTGCATCAGCTCCTGCTTCCTGACCTGCTTGAGTTCCAGTACTGACTTCCTTTGGTGATGAACAGCAATATGGAAGTGTAAGCTGAATTAAATCCTTTCCTCCCCTACTTGCTTCTTGGTCATGATGTTTGTGCAGGAATAGAAATCCTGTCTAAGACATAGTCTTTGCTGACAATGCTCTCGTATTGGTTTGCTTTGCACCACATTGCTGATCTTCATTTGTCATGAGTGACTTTGTACAACTTCCTGTGATAATCTGGTGGTTTCTTACACTTCTGCAGATTTGGCCAATCCAGTGGAGCCTCCTGGTTTATTCTGGATTGAGCTACTGCTTCTGATTTGTGTGTGTGGCGTCTGCTGAGAGGACTAGACTGCAGCTACCGATTTGCATTTTGGTGGTTTGCTAGTGGACTGAACTGCTGATATCCTGACAACAAAGACTAGAATTGCCACCAAAGAACTGTTTCTAAACAGGTCCACTTCCCCCTACTAAACTTTCTTTCCCACTACCTCTGGTGTGTGGTGAGCTGGAAGGGAGGTTAAAGTGTTTAAGAAGCCTTATTAAAACAGGTTTGGAAAAAAATCTAAGACTGCAGAGAACCTATGCTGTAAGAAGCCTGCTCTCATAACAAAAAGTCCAGAGTCCAAAGCTCATGGAACTTAGTTTTGACTTCAGTGTCTGGTGGAAACAACAGAATAATCCAAGCCAGGTCCTGAGCCATACATAGAAGGTAGTCATTGGCTGTCAGAAGACCTCTGACATCTGTTATACAGCCAGGATCAACCAACACCCAATAAAAGAAAGTCCCTGGCCCATACCTAGCAACCCTAATGAAATCAATTCCATTTTCCAAGGGATTTTAATCAATAGAGTCTGCAAACCAGAGGTGAAGAGATGGCTGAGAGACTAAGAACACTTGTTATTCTTGCAGGAGACCTGGGTTGCTTTCCCAGCACCCACATGGTAGCTCACAACCGTCTGTAACTCCAGTGCCAGGGAATCTGACACTGTGTTCTATCTTCTGTGGACAGCAGTCATGCACAAAGTACACAGACATGAATGCAGACAAAACACTCATTCTTACAAAATGAATACATCTAAAAGAGGAGTTCTGCAAACATTTAGGGTTGTGAGACCAGCTTGACACCCTTCTTACCTGTTGTACCAGAATGTCTCCAATTTGGTTGATCACAAAGTTCCTGTCATTACCAGCGCAGGACTCCTGCCTGCGTTCCTTCATGCTGAAGAAGAAATGCCTGTGAGTCTCCAGCAGCTCATCTAAGCAGGGGAAGATCTTGTCCACTGTGCTGTGGTCCAGCTGCAGTTCCTCCTTCATGCCCTTCCTGAAGACTTCAGACATGATGAGCAGTGTCTGGATGTGGTGTACTTCCGTCTGCATCAGCTCTGAAACATGTGAGCGCACGTATGATGCAGCTGTAACATGGGTGTGCAGCCTTTCCTACATGACTATGGACAATCAAGCACAGGCACTGAAAGGAATTCAGAATTGCAGCTTGCATTTGCCCACTCTCTAATGAGTCACCTTTCACACACCCAACAGCTGGAGATCCTAAAGAGTAAGGAGTATGTGGTCACTTTTGAGTCATTTCATAACCCACTGTGAAATCCACTTCCTAAATATACAAATTCAGTTTTTGTATGAGCTACAGAAACTTACATAATATCAGCTGTAGATATAACTTAATAAAAAATTGATCTGTCATGAACAAGCAAACAGACAAAAAGCAGCTCAAGTTTACAGTACACAAGTGAGATTGAGGGAACATTGGAGGCAAATAGGACCACCATTTTTCCCAAAATAAAAGTCAGTGATGGTTAACATTTTATGTACACGCCAAATATTAAGTACCCAGACATTTGAAGCGATCCACAGATGAAAGTCAAGTACAGCAGCTAAGAATCAGATGTTTCTGAAAGCTCTGACTCTCACGTCAATGCTCTATAAAATATAGCGGCTTGTTAGGGAGAAGTTTTTTCCTTGCTCTTTGCATTGAGTGCATGCCAGTTGAGTACATTCACAGTTAATACCTGGTGATGTGACTTAAGCTAGATGTAAGAAAGTCTCCCAGGGCTTTACACTAGTAGATTCTTTCTGTCACAGGATCATTTCCAAAATTCAATTTTCTTCAGAGGAAAATATACATACATATATTATAATATATTAATATATCACATATACTAATATATTATTTATATTATATAGTATTACATATGGCACATAGCAATCTATATAGTATAAAGACTGAATTCTTATTATATATATATTATATGCACATCAAATATCATATATATATATGAAAAAGTCTTTAAATGTTTTCAAGAATTCAAAAACGGGCAAAGGATTTAAGGATTTTAAAAAGTATTACTTCAAAAACATAAACAAATGGCCACTACATAACCAAAAAGATGTTCACCTTCAGCAGGCTTGAGGTAAAATGTAGTGGCAGGATTGTCTCTAAGGCAAAAAGTTTGGGGTTAGATTATTACCCACTCCCACCGTTACCATGGCTTCCACCTCACCTCTACCCTCATCACTCCCCATCCAAATTCAATATCCTTAGTGGGGAAGTGCAAACCAAAACCAAAATCCACAGCATCCCACACGTACTGAGCTAATTATAATAAGAAAAGATGGACAATAGGCCAGTGTGGGTGAAGGGGGAGGGGCGATTAGAACCACCTACTTTGGCAAGGGATGTAAGATGCCTCAGCGACCTTACAAAACAGTCTGCGATCACCAAAAGATTTAAAATGAAGTCATCATGACTCCAAAGAAAAAGAAGAAACAATATAACATGTCCATCCATTGATGATTACATAAACATAATGGGGCATTAGCTGGATATAAAAGGGAATGGTTTGTATATATTTTAAGTAGGACGATCCTTGCAAATATGTAAAGTCTGTCACACAAACACACACACACACACTATGAGGCAAAGGACAGAAAGTAGAGTAGTGGTTGCCCAAATCCAGAGGAAGAAAGAGAAGTGGAAATGAGCTCTAGTGGATAGGAGGTTTCTTTTTGAAGTGATACAAATATCCTAGAATTGAATATATTTGATGGCTCCACAACTTTGGGGAACACATAAAAAACACCTGATTACGTATGGCGTGTACCTTTATGTTGTATGGATTATATTTCAACTTTTCAAATCCATTGTGAGAGAAAACAGTAGCCTCCAAAGTGCAGAAACATGAGACAAGCGCTACAGAAGCCTCCAGACTACCCCCATGTTTGGGAACGATTCTCAAGTGTCAGCCATGGAGAGGAAATTGGCCTGAATACAGTGCTTTTGCTTCATCATAAGCAGACACCTTTCAGTGAGACCCACAATGTCAAAGAATCCACATTTCCTTCCACATTATTTAGAGCCCCTTTGAACTTATCCCTAGCATTTCATTTAACCCTTTACCCCACTAACTCATTACAACTACACTGAGCAGGAGTAATAGTCCCCCAGCTTTGTGTGTGTTGGGGAGGGGGGTAACCCCTTGTCCTCTGTGTGTAGGGGGTGCTGGTGGGGGGGTGACACTGAGTATAAAATCCAGGGCATGCTAGGAAAGTGCTCTGCCACTGAGCTACCCTCTGGCCCTTGTTTTATTTTCCTTGGTTTTGGGTTTGAGACTAGACAGCCAGGTAACTGGCATCAGGTGCTCAATCCTGCCAAGAGCTGAGGTCCCTGGCACAAGTCATCATGGCAGCTCTCTACATCTTTGAAAGGAGGCAATGAGGAACAAAGGAGAAAGATCCTGCCTGCAGGGCAAACTTTTCTGACACCAAAGCTCACACGACCTGTGATAATTCACCCAGGTGGTACAATTGTGCTTAAGTGTGTGAGGTTCACCAGCAACTGAGGAGACATGGCAGCATATTATTAAATGCTTAAGAAACAAACATTAAAAGGGACAGCACTGTCCCCTTAACTTCCTGCCATGTGACACCCAAGGCCCCTGGAAGGTTCTGACACAACCCCCCCCCCCCCCCCCCCAGTTCCCTTGATCTTGGTGAAAGGCCACCCCACCCCTGCTGAAGGTGAGTAGAGCACTTCCCAGCAGAAGACATGAAAATGCACATCAAGGAGAATGAAGACCTTGCTTCAGCTAAAGTGGGTGTCTTATTGAAACGACTCTTTAGTACGTTCTTTGCACTTTGGATTTTCCTAATTAATTGTTTCTATTTCAGATTGCCTTTACTCCCACAAGTGTGCCATGGTGAGCTCTTACTGCAGATGAGCTAGACAGTAAGGACTACAGGACATAAATGCTGTCCTAACCCAGGCTCAGGCCCTTGTACAGTGTGTACAGGCAATGGGACCTCGGCATGGACGGTCAACCATGGGGCTCTGATCTGCATGCAGCAAGTATGTGAACGCTCACTGTGGCTCCTATATGAAGAAGTGGGAAAGTATCTCAGGGAGTCACTCAAAGAGATGTGCTAAGGGTGTTGGAAGCCAAATCTCCCACATATTATACATGCAGGGTTGCATTTAAGCCTTGGAACAACATTTTATACCTGAAACTCATTATCCCTGTTCTACTGATGGGGAAATCTTGGGAACTGGTTCTAATGCTTTGTCTTAGCTCACAAAGCTGCACTTCCAAACCTGAGAGTCCCTGCCCTCAGCTGGCTTCCATTGATAATAAAGAATTGCCATACAGCCAATAATGGCTAGGTAGAAAGACTGAGGCAGGACTTTAAGATTCCAGCCTTGAGACAGTGGGTCAGTGGGATAGAGGGACACAGGGAGAGGGAGAGGGAGGGAGGGATGGATGGATAGTTTGGAGAGGGGGAGGGAGGAAGAGAGAGAGTTAGTTTGGAGAGAGAAGAATCAGATGTAAGAGCTGCAGGAAAGAAAGCAATCAGCCATGTAAGAATTCGGGGGGGGGGGGGGGGGAGTGGGAAGAAAAGGGCCCTAAAGGCCACTCCCTGATGGTCTGGCGTAACAGAGATTAAATGCTGATTTAGCAAGTTGATTCAGGAAAGTTAGAGGGGAGAATGCATGCTAACAGGAGGGGGGGGGACTAGAAATGCCTATCCTTTGAGGGAGTATGTGTGTGTGTGTGGGGGGGGGAGTCTTTCATTCGAGAATCCAGAGGTCCTGGGCAGGCAGAGACTCATGCCCATTAGGAGCTCAGAGCAGGTTAACTAATACAGGGCTCTGGCAAGTGGCTGGAAGCATGACCTGCAGGAAGCACAGAGTGGGGTTAACTAAATCCTGCTACAGTGAAACCAAGGTCCAGATGAGTTGCATAGTTTATCTGAGATCAGATAGCTGGAAAATGATAAAACCAGGCCTGAACCCAGGTCCAGACAGTGTCACCATCCATGTTTTTCCCCCATGGCCCGATGCTTCAACCTCGGAGGCATATTTGAAATGCTCACCAAAAATGACGTCTTGTCTTTTGACGACATCCTTCTCTTGCCTACTGCAAAAGGAAGGGTCCACCACAAGACTCCAAGACTCTGCTTCAAACTCCTGAGCATCACTGCTGAGGTCGCTCCACAGAGAAGAGTCCACAACATCTAGAAAAGAAAAGCCAGATGTGTGTAAAGCACACATCACAAAGAGATCTTCAAGTACCAGGTTCTCAGGCTCACACCTGCTAAGGGTACAGAAAGGTCCCAGGGAGAATGATACAGTATGGACCTGAAGCATATGAAAACTACAGATGAATGGACAACAGCAAGGCAACTGCCACGAGAGCAGAGAAGAGCGGTCTCCAACAGTACCTGTCCAGGGAGGTTGTGAAATTACTAGAGATACCTTGGTTTGTTTGGGCTCACTCTATTGGCCTTGGTGACCTTTAGAGCCCATGCCCTGCTTAGAGTCTTGACCTCACCAATTTCTTTTGCCTGGGTTATTTTACACAGTTTACTCAAGTCTGAATTTGAACTTGTCCACTTGGTATTAGCCAGGACTTGGCAAAATAGAAGGCACACAGTGCTTGGCTTGAGTCCCATGAGTACAAACTTTTGAGGAAGAGCTAAACACATGCACACAAACACCTTTCAGGAAACGAACCACACACACATGAACACATACACACAGGCATGCACACACATTCATACAAATGCACCTCTCAGGAAAACTAAAGCCTGTTTGCCCTAAACAATCCTCCTTAGAGATCCCAACTGGTGCTTGTAGAGATGAGATGGCAAAAGGCTTTAAAGAACCAGAATCCATTCGTCTCTCCGTAGTACTCTCTCTCCTCCTATTTGTTGCCTTCATCTATTGAGGCAACCTGGAAACAAAAAAAACAACTCCCCAGGTTGAATTATATCCTACAAAATACACTCCATAGTGCTTTATTTTCCAGAAGTAGCAGACAACGGGTGGGGCACAGATCACATCTCTCAGTGATCCAGGCAGTAGTCTTAATTAAATATGGATTTGAGGATTCTGCTCCAATCTCTCAATAGCTGTGGAATGTTTCCAATGATAACAGTAGAGTGTAGTTCTTTTAATTATATCCATCTCTTAGGAATGTGTTGCTGATAAATCTCACTCTTGATTGTGTCCCTCAAGACTAAGTTGTCATTTCTAAAAACTTTTATTAAATTTGTTCTTTGACATTTCACACATGTATAAAGGACATTCCCAGTCCTCTCTCTTCCCCATCCCTCAACACCCTCAACAAGTCACTTTCCTACATTCAGGTATTTTTGAGATCCTTAAGAAAAGTAGACTCTATATCAAATAAATGCCATAGGACTCCTAAAGGAACAACAGAAAGCTGAAAGGTTGGCTTACAGGTAAAGTGTTTGGTATATAAGTGTGAGAACCAGAGTTTAGATTCTCTAGAAACCTCAAAAAAGCTAGCCAGGCACGGCTGCCTACTGTAATCCCAGAACTTGTGAGGCAGAGACAGGTGACTCCTGAGGGTAAGCTGGCTGCCTGGATTTAAACCAGAATTGATGAACTCTGGGTTTGAGAGATCCTGCCTCAGTAGATAGCACCAAGAGTAATCACTTGGTGACACCCAACATCAGTGCCAGGCCTCCACACGTGTGTTCTCTTATTCACACATGTGTACCCCCACACATGTTAACATGCATAAACACATGTGTATACCACACACATACATAAACATAAGAAAAAGAACAAAATAATACATCTTATTTCTTGCACAGAATAGCTCTGTCAGTTAAATGCTCACAGAGAGAAAAACATACAAAATACCTTACCTTCCATCATGAATGACTCCGTGGAAGGAGAAGAGCCCATAGACTGGAACAGTTCATCGGAATGAGACCTGCTTCTCCAGCTGTTACTATCACCCTCAGACTCCAAGGATGTCACTGCCCTCCTGAAGCTGGGAGAAGGGGGTGCAACACTAGTTAGCCCTAGCCACCATCCAGGGCCATGAAAGCAAAGCAGCATGCAGAGCCTCACCTTTCCAAAGTGGTGCCTGGGACGCTTCTGGACAGTGGATGCACCTGTCCCGCAGCTTCCTTCCTTCCAGCTGGTAGTCCGATGGGCATGGAGGAGGAAGGGTGCAAGGAGAGCCCAGGTGGAGGGACGTCTCTAACTGAAGAGCCTGGAATCACAGTAGACATTTGATGTGCTAGCGCAGCATTTTACAAGCCAAGAAAGTCAGAGATGTCCAAACAGGTAAACCCTCAAGCAGCCACTTCTACAGTGTTGTGACCCAGCCTAGAAACCGGTCTCTCTGCCACTTCCTGGCACTTTTCAGATGTCCCTTCCTTTTCTCACCCTTCCAACACCCATGCTGCAGGGCTACTTCCACACCTTCCCTTGGAGACGGTGGATGTCTGGGGTGACCCAAGCAAATAGGCAAATGGAATGGGGAAGCACAGGCCAGCTTTCCCATAAACCACTGCTTGTACTCCTCCAAGCCAGCTTTAAGTAGATGCAAGGTGTTATTAGCTCTGTTGGCAAAATGCATATGGTGTGTGTAAACAAGCATGTACACCCAGAGAGCAGCTCAGGGGAAAGGAATGATGACGGAGTCAGTCCTTATGGAGCAGGACTCACAGGCAAACAAAACCCAAAGCCCATTTGGGCCCTTCTCTCTCATATACTGACAACAAGTGGGCATGGACACATTTACATTTGGTTTGAGATATAAACAACTCAGGATGCTTCAGCCCTTTGGATTGTACACAGTGTATCGAGTACACAGTGTAGCTATTGAGTACACAGTGTAGCTATTGAGTACACCATTTGGACACAAAGGGAGAATGTTTATAAAGGTCCTGAAATTTAACAAGGGAATGTATCTCTGCTTTAGTCTCATGAACTTCACCTAAAGAGGGGGAATAGATGACATGGAAATGTCTAAATTCGAAGCTTCTCTTTAGTCACCCGTTTAACCTCATGACAATGAGAAGCATTTCAGAATTGATTTCAAAAGATGTTTAGGGCCAAAGCAGGGGGCCGAGTGGCAAGAGAGCTCAAACCAACTTGCATAACAACACACCCAAAAGCATGTCACCATGACTTAGCACACTTAATTGTCGCCACCAAAGTGGCTTTCAAGATGCCAGTTACACTTTGCTACACAGCTGAGTTGAAAAGTGACCAGGCACTTAAAATTCCTGCCACTCAGCATGCAAAGCAACCTCGGGATAGAAGAAATTACAAAGTCTCTCACGATAAAGCAAATGTTTTTCAAACTGAGGATATATTAGCGTGACTGGCTCCTGTGCGTAATACAAGGAAGTGTCAAAGGTTACTGATTGTTTTCAACAGAAACTATTTAAACCTCAGCAGCATATAATTAAAACAACAACAGAGTCATCAAATTTAGAAATATACAAATAAAACATCAGCACACTCTATAACTTCAGTATCACACTGAAGGTGCTAATGAGACTACAACCTCCCACGCAACCAATCCAAGCATGGGGTCTCTGTAACACTGGCCACAGGCACCAGCAAGAATGGACAGATTCCAAAGTCAAAGGCTTCTTTTCCACTAGACGTTGTAACTCTTAAGGAGATTTTAGCATGTATTTCTACAGGTGAGTACATGTTATTAATTAATAGTAATGTATTAATAGCATACAAATCACAGCCATTTAATACAGTGTCTCTGTTTCCCCCCAAATTATTAAATCAATAGGCTATACTCTAATAAAAACCATTAGAATTGAGACCACCAGGTTACACTGGTTCCATAGTCTCTGTATGATACATAGACCATGCCCTATATACAATACAATATAGGGCTGACCTAGACGTTTATATTCTTCTTAACTTCTTTGCATAGCTAAAACTTATGTCATGCATATGTTATGAAGAAGAAATAACTGGACCAATGAGAAAACAGCAGCAGGAGGCCATTTTATGATGGAAAAAGTGTGGTGCACATTACACTCTTTTAAGTTCTTGTCATTTCCCACATCACTTACTTCCAAGGATGGTCTGTGGTTTGTTCTTGTTGTATTTCTCTTGGAATTTCTAGTAAAAGAAATATTATAAATTAAGCGAACACTTGACGCTGAAAAGGCTCAGGACAACCAGCACATAGCGCATGCACGCAGACCCAGACCAACCACTATACACAGCGCATGCTTGCAGACCCTGGGGGCAAGAGACCTACCGATACTGCTTTGTTTCTCTTTGTGTCTCTGTGGCATCACCTTTTACCACAACCCTCAATTGTGTTGGTTAACGCAGAGCTCTGTGACAAGGACTCCTCTGACCCTTCCAACACTACAGGAGCATCCTGCTCAAACTCGCACACATCCCACACATCACTGTGGAGTGGCAATAAAAGGACTTGGATCATAACTGTCATCACCTCTGTGACCCCATCCCCAATGTGCATCCTAGCTTCATGCCTCCAGGTAGGCCCTCAGCCACAGTGGCGCTCCCAGGGAAAGTGCTAGAAATACCCATCCCCAGAAGCTGCCCAGACCTCCAGAATCTGAAAACTTGCAAGAGGCCCTAGAAGTTGAGATTGTTGCCATCTTCCAGGTAATTCTGATTATGCCTATCTGAGAATACTGTTCTACGTAGAAAGCCTCACCTGCACATCTCACATAACACAAGCGGGTCTTCTCTCTATTGTTAAAAGCAAATAGCTAGATAAAATAGTCACACACTCTGAGCATGTGTTACCATTGCAACAATCCCATTTAAAGTAAATCCAACAGCAATAAGAGTTCAGTGTCCAGCAGCAGATGATGCAAGCAAGCAAGCAAGCAAGCAAGGCACAGAGCAGTGCGGTGACTGGGAGGTTACCTTGGGACATGGAGGCACAGCATCTTTGCAGCTCTTGTGCGTGTTTGCCTTACAGTCTGAAATAGAAGACACAAAGTTTTCCATCTGAAGTGAGATCACATCATGCTTTTATGGGTCATTATAAAAATGACACAAAGAACAACACATATGAAGAGGCCAAATACTTAAATGAGGCCTAGCTCCACATAAGCATCAGCACACATGGGAACTCTGAGCTCCATGGAGATATATCTCATCGTCTGTAATTATCTTATAAATTATAAAGCCTGCACTTGTGTATACTGGGCCTACCTGAGAGCTCTATTCTACACACTGTGTCCTTGGGGATCTCTAAGGCTTTCCTGGTAGCAACCTTCAACTTTAGCACTAGGCAAACTGTCTATGAGGATGGGGAGGAATAAGCTCATAATAATGCTGATGGGGGGAAAAAGCAATGTCAGCTTCAACAGGAACTCCTATTAACAAGAAATTGGGGCCTAGAGAGATGACTTAAGTTAGCAGTACATACTGCCATTGCCAAGGGCTGGGATTGAGTTCCCAGAACCCACATCCAGTGGCTCACAACTCCTGTAAGTCTAACCCCAGAGGATCCAACACACTTTTCCAGCCTCTGCTGGCAACTGCACCCACACATACACACACCCTCCCCTACAGTCACATATACAATTTAAAATAAAAATAAAGCTTTAGCTGGGCAGTGTGGCGCACACCTTTAATCCCAGCACTTGGGAGGCAGAGGCAGGCAGATTTCTGAGTTTCGAAGCCTGCCTGGTCTTCAGAGTGAGTACCAGGACAGTCAGGGCTATACAGAGAAACTCTGTATCAGAAAAAAAAATCTTTAAAAAGGAAAGAGACTGAAAGCAGGAAAATTATAGGAGAACAGTTTGCCACTTGCTCATGTGGCCTCATTTCTCCGGAGGAAAGTAAGACAAGCTTTCTGCCCATCGGGACAAAGACCAGGCTGTCTCCATGTACATGGGTAACCATGAGGTCTGTAGTCCGAATGCTGTCATGTTTCTTTTCTGGCCTACTTCCCATTCCTCACCATTCTCACATCATACACCCCTACCCTACATCTCCCAGGAGAAGCCCTTGTTCTGTTCCTGGAATATCTTTGGGAACTGATCTATAAAATCCCTATTTTAGCCCACCAAAGCCACAATGCAAAAGAGCTAGTAGCCCATTGTGAGCCAGGCAGGAAGCTGAGAGTTGAGCCCCAAACTGTCTTTCAGTGGTCCTAAAAGGTGTCTCAGTGACCTAATACAGATGAGCAGAGCAGGACAGCTCCATATACTGGCTCCCCACACAAACATTGTCATCCAGTGTCTTTCCTCTAACTCCCAACCAGGAATAGGAAATGAAAGAAAAGGAAAGGAGAAGGGAGGAAAGGGGAGGGGAGAGGGGAGGGGAGGAGGGAAGGGGAGGGGAGGAGGGAAGGGGAGGGGAGGATGGAAAGCAGAGGTTATGAGACCCCATGGAACAAACTCACAGGAAGAGCCAGCCATCCACTGGGACTCAGACACGGAGACAGAGATGGAAAATGAGGATGTTTAAAATGTGCCTCTGATAAGACAGAAAAAGAAAGAGGGTTCCATGAAATCCAACTTTAGGGCATGGAGAAAGGAAAGGCTATGAGTGGGCCAGTTGGATGAGAGGAGAGTGGAGCTTTGTGAGACAGACAGACTGCAAGGCAGGTGAAGGGCAAGGACAGATTCCTAACAGAACAGAGGCAGATCACCGTGACCAAGATATCAAAGAATGGCTGTGAAATCAAACTCTAAAGATCCCAAGATGTGGGGAAGAAAGTTATGATTATAAAATAGGCAATGGCATACAAAGACAGAAAGCAGAGATGACCGTTGTCTAAGGGGAAAGTCAGAAAAACAAAATCAGAATAGCAACAGCCCAAGCTACAATAGAAAAGAATCTCATAAAGCTGAAAAGGCAAGCTCAGGGCAAACGGAAACGTCCAGCTATTTCCTATCTTAAGAAGAATAATGAAATGATACATGCTATTGACACATTCTGACAATATCCATGTGATGGAAAGTTTAAAAGTATTCTGGCAGATAGGCAGAGAGAAGTGGATTACTAACCAAGGACACAAGTCATACAGGTCCCAGATTCTCCTGCAATAAAAATAAGTGCTCAGCTGTATTGGACTGTATAGATAGAGGCTTGAAGGGAAAGACTTTGGAGTATGGCATGGTTTCATTTAGCCAGATAAATTACATTTTGAGTGTGAAACAAGCAGAGTGCATAAAGGTTTCCAAAAACTACCCCATCACATCCTAGCCTGAGAAAGAACAAGGAGCAAAGACTGAAGAATGGGTTGACAGGAGGTCTTTGGGGGTTTTTTTTCCTTAAGATTTCTTTTTCTTTTTAGCTACATCTATGTGTCTGTACATGGGGATGCTCAATCGAGTGAAGGTGCCCACAGGGGCATCAGGCAGATATCGGATTACAGGTGATACAGGTGGTTGAATGCTGTCCAGTGTGGGTTCTGCAGCCAAACTCAAGTCCTCTGCGAGAGTGACATCTGCTCTTAGTCACCCAGCCCTCTCTCTAGCCTAAAAGTAATCACTGACCCAGGCAAAAACAAAATAAAACAAAGCAAAAAAGTCACGCTGGGCTCAGTGATGTACATTTGTAATCTCAGCACTTGGGAGATGAAGGCAGTGGGATCAGGAATCCAAGTCAACCTTGGCTGCATAGTAAGTTTGAGGATAGCCTGAGCTACAAGAGACCTTAGCACAACAAAAGGTAGAATGGAAGGAAGAAAGGAAGAGCAGAAAGAAGCAAGGAAAGGGGATAGAATAGGAGAGAGGGAGAATGATTTTAAAGCCATTGTAAGTATACACAGAAAACTAAATCAAAGCATCGAATTGCTCCTGAAACAGCCAAGTCAGTCCCTGAAATGCTCAGCCTACAATATAAAAAAGAATGCAATAATGCAACAATTGGATATATTAACAGAGGGGAGAAGAAGGCTCACATAAGGAAGAAAAATTGTATTAAATTATGAGCCCTACACAGCCATAACACTATCATTAGTCGGTATTAAAAGCCCTTATCTTGCCAAATCACAGGAAACAATAAAACCAAACAACACATGGTCCAAAGAGCTGAGCCAGACATCGAGGAAAACAGCCAGGAACTATCAAAGATAGTTGGAAGCAGTAAAACTAAATGTAAATAAGAACAACCCTTTGTTATAAAACAAGATCTTTCCATTACATTACAGATTCTCTCAAACTAAATTAAAGACACACTCCCCAAGAATGAGACCCACAGAAACGGTTATGTGACAGACCAAGAAAAGGAACAAACAAGGGGAACACACTTGAGAGAAGCAGAACTCAATGCAGGAGGCAGGAAAAGACATCAAAGTGAAGTAATATTGATTAAAGTTCATCCACAATGAACGCATGTGAGAGGGCCTGTTCACCAGATAATGTCACATCAAAGTATGTACGCGCACCTAAGCCAGGTAGACATGAGAATACTACAGAACAGCAATGTCTGTGAACTGTTGGCAACTAGGATTCTAACGGAAAAAAAAAAAAGACACTAAGATTTTGAGTACTTCTACAATGTATTGTTTTACATCATATTTGTCTACAATAGTAGAACTGCTAACCCTTATGCCTAGATGATTCGACATGTAACACAGTAGGGACTGCCCATGTCATAGCCTACTACTCAGCATCAAAATGTGATAGTAATCCAGGTTTAAGCAACCAACACTCCCCTCCAAATGAAATTCTGGTAAGTCCTCAAACTAATTCTAAAAACCACTGTGGTATAAAGAGAAGCAGCTAGTGTACACTTTAACTCACAACCTGCTTGTAGAATTTAATCTAAGGGACTCATCAGCAATGTAGACAGATCTGTGTGAAAACAAATGTTCATTTATGTTGTAAAATATAGAAAAAGAAGTAAGTATGCTATGAGAAATAACTAAATACTCTTGATAATATCATCAAATGTAATCTCAGGTCAAAGGCTAATGCAATGTTTTGGGGTTAGAAGAGACTATAAGTAATTAGTGGCTGGTGGGGGGGGGGATTATACGTCCCCCGGGGATGAGTCCTTTAAGCGGCTACCCAATACTGCATGCTCAACCCTCAACACAAGAGCAACACTAGATGGACTCAGGTAGTATCTGTATATTTATGTGTATATTTATATGAATAGTTGTAAACATAATAAATAAAGAGAAAGGAAAACAACAGAGACAATGCACAAGAGTAGAGAAGGGCTTGGAAGTGGGGGAGGGGAGCAGTGGGGGCATCAAGGGATGACAGCAGGGAATTAAAAATGCTGAAGGTATATTATATACATGTACAGAGTGTCATCATGAAACCCATTGATCTGAACAATGGTAAATGCCAATAAAACGATAAATTAACAGTAAAGTTTTTGCAGGTGAGAAAGTTTGAAATGATTCAAGTTTCCATTCATGCTCTATATCTTCTGTAAGTCTTTATACAGTTATTTTTTTTAAGTGGTATCTGGTTTGACAGCTGAGCATGTCTATAGCACTTTTGGCAAATTCTAGCTTCCATCACAATGCCATCAACACCCACTTAGTGGACTCCACTGGAGCAGGTCTTGCTTACACATCAGTTTACCTTAGGGGTCATTAATTAAACAGAAGTGTTAAGGGTCAGCTTTGTGTTGACACCAGTAGGGGCTGTGAAAAATTACTATGCCCCTCCCTTTTCCCTTCCAGAACTTACAGTGAAAGAGATGGATGAGAAAACTGACATGGAAATACACCATAACACAGATGGTGGTAAATAACAGGATTCAATGATGAGAGAAATGGCAAGCCAGGCACAGGGTGGCCAGGCCTAGGAGGTGTTATCTGATGATCTACAGGGCTTACTGAAGGAAGAGCCTCAAAGCAGAAGGTGCTAAGACAGGAGCATGCTGTCTTGTGAGAAGAATGGTAAAGATGGCAGTGTGTCCATCAAAGGAAGCAAGAGGAGAGAAGGGGAATGGACCATGTCTTGTAGGGCTCTGAAGTCACTGCAAGACATTAGGGATCCCACTCCTACAGCAGATGTCTCGAGAAGTCACTTCAAGACATTAAAGATCCCCTCCCCCAGCAGATGCCATGAACTAGCCTTGTGGTATGTCCTGGTTAGTTCTTTGTCAATTTGACTCAAGCTAAAGTCGTCTGGGAACTGGGAACCTCCATTGGCAAAATGCCTCCATCACATTGGCTTATAGGTATTTTTGTAATTAATGATTCATGTGCCACAGCTCAGCCCATTATGGGCAGTGCTACCACTGGATAGGAGGTTCTTGGTTATAGAACAAGCAAGGCAAGTGAGCCAGAGAGGACAAGTCAGTAACAGTGTTCTTCCATGGCCTCTGTTTCAGTTCTGGCCCTGCCTCAGTGCCTGTCTTGGCTTTCCTCAATGATGGACTGTGAACAGGGTGTATCAAGTAAATAAACCCTTCTTTCTCTAGGTGTTTTTGGTTATGGTGTATTGAAGGCCAGGCTGGTCCAGGACTTTCCCTGAGGTCCTGATATATATAGGAAGAACTTTGTCCCTTGTCTAAAACCAGGTACATGCTTGGCAAAGCCGGGAATGGCTCAGGCCAAAGCCTTAGAGGAACTACAGTTTTCTGGATCTTAAGAACTCATTTTCCCCTACTTTTAGGGCTGTGGTTATTGGTCCCAGGGCTTTGCATACTCTATCTTTGATGCTTTGAAATATCCTTTGTTCCCATTAAGTAACAATGCTTGATTAGCTTCCTGCTGACTTCTCCCCACAGTATGATAGCTTTCCGCTGACTCTGTTTCATTTCTCCCCTGCAAACTATACAAAAGATGCTGTATTTCTTAAGAAAGTTGCTTGGCATAAGACAGAGCTTATGTAAGACCTCCTGATTTTCAAACTTTCCTGTTTTCTTTCTTTTTCTGGTCCCCTGGTCATTCCTGTCAGGAACCTGTCATTGAAAAATGACCTACCGGTCCAGGTCAATGGAGTTTATCACACCCAGAGAAAGCAAACATAAGGGGGCCAATTAGGATGGTGGCTTTAGGTGAGTGAGAGCAGTGATGTATGACAAGTAGGTGTGTTTGAGGTCCACACTGGAAACAGAGTCATGAGAGTTGCTAAAGGACTAGCTGTAGCATGCAAGAGTAAAGGAGTCATAAACAAGTCCTCTAGAGTCTTGCCATGAGTTATCTGTCTGAGGAGATGGGTGGATCAGCTTGCCAGCAAGCACCAAAAATGAGATCAAGATCTCAGTTTTCAGCATGTAACATTCAAAAGCTGTAAAATATCCAAGTGGAAATGTCCAGCAAACAATGAAGTAGACAGGCTTAAACTTAAGAAAGTCATCAACTTGGACACAAATCCTGAATGACCAATATTGACCACTGCAAGGTAAATAGCTCTATGATATGTGAGACCTTCAAGAGGATAAGGTCTGTGCAAACATGCTTAGCAGTGGCTTTACCCTTGGGAGCTTACAGGACAGAACGAGAGCACATCACACATGGGACTCGAAGACTTACTGGCACACTGGAGTGACTCTTTCCCCAGGAGTGTTTTATCACAACCGGAACACTGCAGAACCCCGGAGAACGTTCCTGGGACAAACTGATGTCGACTCAGTTTTTCTTTATCTTTAGTGTCCTTGTTTTTCATCTTGAGAAGCAGCAGTCATGATAGAGAAAATAGGAGGAAATGTAAAAAGACAACAGTCGACATCAAATACTCTTACAGAACCCGTGCGTGCGTCGATGTGAGCTGACCCCTACTTGCCTTAATAATCCTAATGACCTGACAAGAATCCGTAAGAAGGGGCACATATGGTCAGAGCAGGCGATAGAAGGGGAGCACACGTGGAAACTACGCCAACTGCTGAGGACGGAAGCCGCCTACGCGCTACAGCAGACAGGCGCAGACACTCAATTACCTTCGATTTGTTCCGAGGGCTGGTCATCCTGTTCATGAGGAAGCTGAAAGTCCGGCTCACTTTGTACTTTTCAGACTCGGATTTGGCAGGAATGATGTATTCGTCCCATTCTTCTTCCTGAATTCTACAAAGAAAGGACCCTGTGACTAGGCTTTACAGAACTGAAGGGGGACAAAGGACAGCCTGAGCATGTTTGTCTGGACATCTATATGGGCTCGATTACATTTTGCTTTAGGTTTAAATGCCTCTAAAGAGAAAAACAGCAGCTTCTTAACTAAAGCTGAGTCACCTGTTTAGCATGCCAACAGAAATCTCCTGAGACAAGGAAGCCGGACGGCTGACACCGTGGAAGCAGACTTGACTTATCTTGGGAACAGCGATGGCTTGCAGTAGTCAGGCATTTCCCTGCTTGATACCAGTCGAGAAACGGACTACGCGCCTGTGGGCTCAGCCTGCCCCACTCAGCCAGGTGGTTGCAACTTGAGACTGTAGGCTGTACGGAGCCGAGGTTACCCAGGCTACACCCTGGAGTAACTGAGCCATGATTACTCTTTTTTCCCCAGTCTGTGTAGCCATCCCTAGAAGGAACAGACTGAACCATCTCAAATAAAATAAAAATTAGCTCCTGGCTACTTAACTCTACTTCTATTCTCCACATCACAGAAGACTTTATCAATAAACTATTAGTTTTTATTAAAAAATCTGTTAGGTTGACTGTACTATACCATGTTCTTCAGAATGTTATAAAACTATGCCATCTAATCCTTAGCCCCAGAGCAGAGGAGACTTAAACCTCGAACCTAAGTGTTAACAAACCTACACTATATTAAGGATCTAGAACCCACCCGACCTGGTGGAACAGTGGATAGCACAGGCGTGAGCCACTGTTGCATTATGGGAGCGGCATTGCGTCTGTGCAAATGCAGGAGATCGTTTCATTCCGTGTTTTAACCAAATTCAACTGTGCAATGTTCCTCTACCACTTAGCTGCTTTGGATAAGAACTAACTGAGCTTAAATAACTTTTAAATTTATAAAAGTCAGAAAAAGTTCTTTTCAACATTCCCAAACAAAAAATGTTCAATTTCTGGCATGAGGTTGGTGGAATGCTCACAATAAAATCTTATAAACCCTATTATTCTTCAGAAACTCTCCTGATACTTTTTTCAATAGGTAAACACATATTTCAAATGTGTTAGGAATATATGGATCTTCAGATCTTAACTTTAATCAATTTTGCTGATAACCTATTCTTTTCAGTGAGTTGATTTCTAGGATTAAAGTAAATTCCCACTATGTAAATTGAGGACCAATATAGTAGTACTTTCTTTAATGCTTAGAAGTCTTAAAGATAATTTAATTAGATGTATTAATTTAATATGGACAGTTGTTATAATGGTGATTTATACTATATAAACATCAGGAAACTGGGAAAGTGGCTTGTCTTTTGCAATGAGCCTACAAGGTCTGGGATAAGTCCCTTTCATCTGTCCTTTTTTTTTCAAAAACTGACTAGTCTAAATAAGAGAATCCCAACGAAAGTGGCTCCTTTAATAATTACTTACAGTGACCAAGGTAAAGCATCAAGTGTGGCTAAGGAGCCTCTTGACACATCTAATAAGACACCAGTGACAGTGTCAAGGAGAATGAAGAGCTGCCCTCCTGGGATCTCTAAATGCACAGGTGAAAGGAGAGAGAGAGAGAGAGAGAGAGAGAGAGAGAGAGAGAGAGAGA
>JADRCD010219130.1:8175-28056 GCA_019843815.1 Montemys delectorum
TCTCTCTCTCTCTCTCTCTCTCTCTCTCTCTCTCTCTCTCTCTCTCTTTCTCTCGCTCCCTCTCTTCCCCCCTTCTTTCTCTCTTTCTCTCTCTAAGGCCTCTTGATAAGCTCTTCTGCCCTCAGGGAACTCTGTTCTTGACCCCCAGCTTGTTGCTCAGGAGCACCCTGTCTCTGTGTCTGGTCACCTTAGACCCTCCTCACCCCTTCTTCGTTTCAATCCTTTAAGCATGTTGGGAACTCTGTGTTAGTAATTCCTCGGTATTTTTACCTGTTGTATTATGGGCTCTAAAAATGTCCTTTCAACATAAGTTGACATGTGACCCAGGGAGCTAATAAGTTGAAGTGTCCTGTCAGCCACAGTGAGAGAGCCCTGACCAGTGCACCAAGGCTCCCTTGAGCCAGTCTGCATTTAGTAGATCAGATGCAGGCCTGGAGCCATGCATTCATACCTGTAGCCTCCTGGTGCATCTCAGGGGCATGGCTCTGCTGAAGCTTGACTAGATACCACCAGAAGCTGGCTTGCTTAGTGTGGTTTCCATGCTGCAAGAAGAAATAGTAGGCCACTCCATTTCCTGCCCCCCACTCTCCATAGCTGAGAGGTATTACTTTCAGGGCAATAGCTGTGAGCCAAGGAATGGACTTAGCCAGGGCCTGGACCTCAGTCCATCCTCCCTGTGCTGCTCTTCCTCCGAGAAGCACAGTCAATAGGTAGTAAAGAGGTGAGCTTCTGTCCACTGAGGCCTGAGGAGACAGGAGCACTCCGTTTTCAAGTTCAAGGCCAGCCTGGTATACACAGTGTGTCTAAAAACTAAATAAACAAACAGGGCATGGTAACACACGACTTTAATTTGCCTCTTAAGAGGCAGAGACAGGCAGATCTATATGAGTTTGAGGATAATCAGACCCTGTCTCAATTTAAATAAAATTTAAATTATATATGTCTAGAGGGAAGCAGGGAGGTGAAGCAATGGCAAACCACAGAGCTCTAAGTCAGTGAGGCCAGAGGTAAAGAAAAGCCATTTACCTGTCCTGTTGTGACCGTCCAGGTGACCAGAGACAGAGTAGTGCAGTCCCTTAGAGAGTGATAGTTTTGTAGCTTACCTTTAAGAAAAGACACAAGGGAGAGTGGCCCCAGCAAGTATGTGTTCTGGGAGACAGTGCCTTTCTGTGTCCTCCAAGCTCCTCTCTCCAGTCACAGGGCAGTTGTGGGTCAGGGAAGACTTGACCATTGGAGAACCCCAATTCTCTCAAGCCTCATGTGTGATCCCTCCAGATGTCCCAGAGTGAGGCCTAATGATTAGAATTTCACATTCTCACCTTGTGGTGCAGGTCAGTAGTGCCAGTCATGAGGGGATGGCCAGGAAGCCATCAGAACAAATGAGAGAGGGGTTGAAGAAATGGCTTGGTGGTTAGGAGCACTGGCTGCTCTTCCAGAGGATCTGGGTTCGATTCCCAATGCTCTCACAGGATCCTGTCACAGGGGATCCAATGCCCTCTTCTGGCCTCATCGAGCACCAGGGTCAGATGTGGTACAGTGATACATTGAAGGTAAAACACTCACACATATAAAATGAAAGTTGTTTTTAAAAAGAAACAAAAACAAATGAAAGAACTCTCAGGCTAGATTAGACCTATTCAGTGCACATGCTTATGAGGGTTGTTTTGTTTTGTTTTGTTTTTCAAGACAGAGTTTCTCTGTGTATCTGTCCTAGAACTACCTCTGTAGACCAGGCTAGCCTCAAACTCACAAAGATCCACCTGCCTCTGGCTCTGGCTCTACTTCTGCCTCTCGAGTGCTGGAATTAAAGGCGTGTGCCCCAACACCCCCATGGCTCCCATCACTTATCAGGTTTTTGTGTGTGCTTATGTAGAGAATATTTTGCTATGTTCTGGGTTGGGCTGGTTCTGACATACAAGCACCCTTCCATGTTCCTCTGATAAGGCTGGCTTCTTTCCCAGAAGGCTCCGGGAATTTCTTAGTCCAGAGAGCCACCCACTAAGTCTTTGAAGAATGCCATGGGCATTTAAATATGCCTCAACTTCATCTTTGGAGGCCACTGCTAGCATTTCATAATCACCCAGCTGTGTGGACTACAAAGAGAACCTCAGTGTTCTTGAGTACAAGGCCAATGTAGCCAACCTTTTGGAGACTAACATGAAATCAACTGCCAAATGCAACTTAGGGGCTCGCCTCAGTCACTTTGAGACATTAACGGTACTGAGTTCCTTGTGCAGTACTGAGACAGTTCAGGTTGTTGGATGTCAGGACCTGGCTCTGGGTGACCTGGCTCAAGGGAAGTCCCAGAACTGAGCGAGGCCTCACTGGTTCTCCAAGATTAGTTCTACACTTGTTCTTCAGTAAAGACTAGGAAGGCCCAATGGTTAGGAATAAAATAGTATCAGAAAATTCTAGATCATAGGTTCTCTAACCTCTCTCTGACCTCCTTGATTTTCTGAATGTACATATGAGAAGAGAAGTGGTCCTTTGGAACAAGCCTCTGATTAAAGGAACCCCTTTGAGTTCGCCTTCAAGATCAAAACTTCCAGTTTCCTGGACCAGTTTCCAGCATGGGGAGCAGGGCATTCTCATGCCAGTATGTTCTTTGTTGACTTTAGGAAGCTCCAGGCCACTCCTCGCTGGACACAGAGCCAGCTGCACGGAGGGACTGGAGGTCTAGATGGCCCTCCCTCTGGCACTAGCTCATGCTGATGTCCCTTCACGTGTGAAGGCCTTTGGCCTGTCCTAGGGCTCCTAGGAAGACTAGCTAGCTCACTGAAGTGAGTGTGCTTGAGCAGAAGGGGCGGTATAAAACACTCCTGACTCCACATACACTCTGTGTAAGGAGTGTATTACACTCTGCACATTAATCAAACAACCTTAAAGCACAGGGCCAGTACAGGGAACACTCAGGGGAGCATGATTGTTGACCCTGGGGCATAGCCAGGGACGGACTTCTGGACTAGAACAGTGAATGCAGAGGCAGGACCTGGAAGATCCTCTCAGAGTTTTGCTCTTCTGCTGGTCCAGACTGACCAGAAAGCTTCTGGTCACTAAGCAAGTGGTGATCAGAGGCACAGGGAGCAAGGCTCCTTCTTGCCCTTGGAACGGAGGAAGTCTGGAGCGGGGTCGCTGCTCCCACAGAGGCCTACTCCTGGCAGGTCCCTTCCCCAGGGAGGCACATTTTCAAGAACAGACCTTTCCTTTGGTTCTCCTGTCCCACCAGGACCCTGCTTTGCACCCACTGCTGCGTGCATGCACGCCTCATGCTCACACCACCATCACCTCCATTCTGTTTGATTAAGCCCATGCCCAAACCACTCGGTCCATGCATCATTTTAGTGCACCTACATCTCTATGAAAAAGGCCTTCATTTAAATTTTTTTATTTGTATTTTATTTTAACCTTTGCTCTAGAAGTATATCTGATTCCATTAGCTTAACCGTTTGCAAGCATTTCTAATCTCTTACACTACAAGTCTCTTACAATCCGGTCTCCACAAGGTAAGGCCTCAGGTTCTTGCCCTTTCCCTCACACCTGAGGTCCCCCACTGTGCCAGCACTAACGTGCAGGTGCCCAGAGGTTAGTGGGTCCCCATGCCCTGCCAGACACCATTCTCTCCACAAAGAGACACCTACCAGCCCCTGCCCTTCTCAGCCACTGTCTCTTACCATATCTGAAATTTCTCTACCTGGCTTCACCTTAACTTCCAGAGATAAAGCAGTCACCTGACAGATGGCTCTAGGCTCTGAGAAGTGGTTCCTGGGTCAGCCTGGGACCCTGCCTGAGCCTAAATGCTTCCTTAGCCTAGGTGATGGGGCCCCAAGGGTTCCATCCCCAAACCCCTCCCAACTTCCACTGGACCCAGACCAGGGTTGGGGGGATGGAGAATCGGGGACAGAAGCCTCAGGCTGCAATAGGTGAGTGAGCTCACTGTCTTCTCTTCCTTCCCAGGATCCACACACATTCTCACCCCACAGAAACTGCTGGACACGCTGAAGAAGCTGAATAAAACAGATGAAGAAATAAGCAGTTAAAAAATAAGCTGCCCCTCCAAAACCCTGGCTCCCTTCCCACAATGCTGTGCAGCTCCCCAGTGCGACACCTCGGTTACTCTGCTGCCTCCCCAGCCCTGCACGCCCTGGCCACCCCGTTGCCACGCTGAGGTCTTCTCCTGTGCGATGACACCCCATCTTGTCCTCTGAAAAGCAAAAGAGCAATGTGTTGTTTTTTAAAAATGAGTATCTTCTGTCCGTATCCCACAGTAAGTTCACATGCAAGCTCCACACCACAGAAGCGTCAGAACTCTGGACCAAGTGGACTCTCCCTTATTTATGACCCTGTGACCTGTATATAGCCCTGTACCACGTGTGCACATTGCTTGAGTATGGAAAGGTAGATGTATGGGTGTTTCTCAGAGCTTGTTTGGGCTTGTTTCTGTTCTCATTTGGAATCATAAGGTGTCTGTCCCCAGATATGACATGCTGAGGAAGCCAGGTTTCTCCCTGGCCCCTGCTCACTCTGTTCTCAGAAGCTGAGAAGTAGTGAGCAGACACCTCTGGAGGCTGGCGTGGAACGAGCCTCCGCTCTGCAGCTGTGGGTGGAGGCTTAGGGTGTCCACAGGAAGCCAGTCTGAGTGCCACCCAGTGCCGTCTCCAGAGCCTGACACTGCTTTTCCTAACCTGTGTCCACACTGTTGTGACAAGTTAAGTCCTCCAGGCTAAATCAGCATGCCAAGCACCCTCGGGTCCTCAAGAGTTAGGGATGACCAGCCCCATTCCTTCCCAAGGCTTCATTTGAACACAGCCTGGATAGAGGTCAAGGGTCAGGAGTGAACTGGCAGATGTGAGTTTGGCACCCTGGTCAAAGGGTGCTTTGCTATAGAAGCTAGGCCTGAGGAATGGGGGCATGCTGCTCAGTCAGAGTATCCTCAGTTTAAGAAACTTCATCAATCTTACTTTTGTGTAGTGTACGGTCATGTGTCATTGTGGTTGTATGAAAAGGATCATTTTATTCTTTGTATTAGTCATCACTGTATAAAACATAGCTAGCTATAAGCAGAAGTTCCAGAAGCCAATGCTGGAAGGATGGTCTCTACCCTCAGGAGGCAGCAGCTCCCTGAGCATGCCGCTCACCCTGCTGCTATAGTTGTGAAACAAAGACAGTGGAAGTCACAAAAATGTCCCCAGCCCAGCCCCCATCCCTCCCTCCCGCAGACTTGTATGTATTACTGTGTCTCGTGCTGTCTTCGCAAACGTGGTGTACGCCTGCCGCAGGTGTCCTGTGCCCTCCTCCCTCTGGCTCTAGAGTCGCTCTCCTCTCCTTAGTTCTCAGACCTCTCCCCTGCCCCCTCTCCAGTGAGCCTTTTCCCTTAGGACTGAACCGTAGTAGCACTGATTGATTTCTTCTGTATCTGCTTCTTCCTTCCCTTCCCTCTGGTCAAGCAATGCTCATGCTTCAGGACCTTGTTTGTCGAACATGTGGGGTTTCCTTTATGTTATTTATATAAATAATTTCTCAAATGGATATTTAAAAAAAAAAGGCTAGTCTGTCTTGAAACTTGTTAACTTGAAACTCTTGAATCTCAGTGTTTAAAGTGTGGAAGCACAACCGTGTACCGCTCTGTACCGTCCTGTACTGCAGCATTTGAGTCTAATAAAGACGTCAGCTCTCACTCATGGTGCCCGGGCCCACTGCAGAGCTGGTTTTACTTTGGGGACTATAGAGGAGCCCAGCCACCCCACAGCTGCTGCTTGGAGTCTTCTGGATCCAGGGGATTGTGGCTTGCACTGTATCTGTACCTTTCCCTTCATCTGGGGACAAAGCTTGGTTCTAGCCTCAGGCAGCAAAAAGATGCTGCCTCAGTGGGCATCCACCTTTAGTCCCAGTACTTAGGAGGCAGAGGCAGGGGGCTCTCTTTTGAGTTCAGCCAGTCCGGTCTACATAATTAGTTCCAAGGCAACATAGTGAGACACTGTCTCAAATGAATAAATAAAAATAAATAAGGACCTGCCTTGACACGTGGAGCTTCTTTCAACCTTCTAGGACGCCTCTGCCACAGGTACTGCAGTGCCCTGTCTCATCCTGAACATGTAGACTTTCCCTAGCTTGGAAGCTGGTGGTGTCCTGTTGACCTGCTCTGAGGTTGGTCCAGAGAAAGCAAAGATTCCCAGAGCAGTGGGGCTCACAAAATGCTCCCCTGCTGAACTTTGGATGTGGCTTGTCCCTGGGCATTCATGTGCTGGAGCTTGGCTGAGTGTGTCAGTCCTGGGAGAGAGTGAGGAGAATGTCGGTGTTATTGATGGTACTGTGGTTCTAACTGGATGCTGTTCTGTAGTCAAGCCTGGCCTCTTCCTGCCTCAGTTTCTCACAACAGACTCTCACATGTTCCCATCATCAGCAGTGAAGTGACCCTGGACCTCTATAAGCAGCTGAATAAACCAGGCCTGGGGTACAGGTTTGTAACCCCAGCTGTTTAAGAAACAGAGATAAGATTTTTAGTTCTAGGGCAGCCTAGGCTACAGACCAAGTTCAAGGTCAGCCTTAGTGAGGCTGTGTTTCAAGACTAAAGAGTAAGTAGGAACTTGGAAATTTGGGATATAAAGCTGAGTAGAACACTTACTTGACTTACTTGTGTGTGAGGTCTCAGGCTTTATCCCAGCACCACAAAACACATCAAAAATCTCCTAGTAGTGGTTATGCACACCTTTAGTCCCAGCACTCGAGAGGCAGAGGCAGGTGGATCTCTGTGTTTGTTTCCAGCCTAGTGTACAAGCCAAGTTTAAGACAGCCAGAGAAACCCTGTCTTGAAAAAAAAAAACAAAAATCCTAATTAGTGCTGGAGAGCTGGCTCAGCAGTTAAGAGAGCTTCAGAGGACTGGAGTTTGATGGCCACAGGGTGAGTCACAACTTCCCAGAACTCGAGATCCAAGGATCTGACTCCCTTTTCTGGCATCCATGGGAACTACATGCAGTATACAGGTACAACATTTTTTTTTAAGTCAGCTAATTAAAGCTCTGTATACATTATCCAGCCTCAGGTCTCTTGTCATAGTAACAGAAAATGACACTTTCACTGCATGAAGGAATGTATTAACTCAAGGTCCCCAAATTTTGCCCGGGGTCTGTGTTGGGGAGCAGACTAATAACATCTACCTACTTTCCCAAGGTCCTAAAGACAAACCAGAGTTTGATTTCACCAAAGGTTTCCCTGGAGAACCAATGAATTTATTGGGCTCAGAGCCTGAGTGATGGCTACAGAGATGGTGCCCCTTCCCTATCCTTCCCCAGCCTATATATGCCAGTCCCCTTCCCAAAACCCTGAAGCCACATGCAGTTAAGGCAGAACTGCATACAGCTGGTTGGGAGGGGCAGCTGGATCCACAGATAGGTCCAGGGACCGTCCCCATCCCCTCTTAGAAGGGAAGGCGAACAGTGAACAAGCTCAGCCGAGACGATCTTTGCAATCCCAGTTGAACACATGAAGACAGTTGCAAATTTGGCTTGTAGAACATCCCACCCAAGATTCGCTTTCTAAGCAGACTATGGTGAAGGCAGCCATGTAGCAATCATGCCAGGTCTCACAGAGACATGTGTTAGGTGGGTCCCCTGCCACTTTACAGATGAGGAAGCTGGGGCTCGGAGGGATACAGGGTTTCATCAAGCTTACTCCTGGAAGACTTCAGATAACTGGGCATCAGGTCATCAGAATGCTTAGAATGGGATCCAACACAGGGACTTGAATTTTATTTTTTAAAAATATTTATTTTATGTATATGAGTACATTATAGCTATCCTCAGACTCATCAGAAGATGGCATCAGATCCCATTGCAGATGGTTGTGATCCTCCTTGTGGTTGCTGGGAATTGATCTCACAACCTTCAGAAGAGCAGCTATGCTCTTAACCTTTGAGCCATCTCTCCAGCTGGGGACTTGAATTCTAAACTGAGTAACGAAGCAGCATGAATACCACTTATCCCTTCCCCCACATCATGGGAATGCCTTCTAACCTTTCTGCTGTTTTTTAGGCTTTTGTTCACTTGTTCCTTGTTCTGCTTTATTATCACTGTATCTGTGTGTGCAGTGATGTGCATGTAGAGCTCAGAAAACAACTTCTCTCCTTCTACTGTTCTGGGCATTATAAGCAGTTTTACTCAGTGAGCCATATTTTTGGCCTATGTTTTCTTATTTTGAGACAGACTCTTGCTGAGTTGCTCAGGCTGACCTTGAACTTGTGTTGTACCCCTCTTCCACCCCACTCAAAGAAGCCAAGACTACAGATATTCATGGCCATGCTGAGCTATCCTTCTTTTCTCACATCTCTTGGCCCCAGGCTTTCTTCATTCTTTTCCACCCTGATCCCACCAAGCATCAAAGAAGTACCATATCGTCCTTTGGAAGCCCTAGCTCCATGTCCCAGAGCTCTGAGGGAGCCTGGGGCCACTCCTCCAATTGCTGTGGCATATCTTCAGTATAGAAGATACTGCAGCAGGCCAAAGCACAAAGCAGAAACTGCTAGCCTAGTAACCCTGGACCCCAGACCATAAGCTGTGGCTGCTCCGGCCTTCCAGGGGTTAAAACAGGCACTGACTCCCATGGAGTCGGAATTACACAGCAGCTGGGAGAATCAGGCAGACCTGAGTGGAATCCCCTCTAAGGCTCTGCATATGGCAGATGTTCCCTTCTGTGACACCCTCAAAGTTGAGCCCCACTCATAGCGAGCCCACAAAGTGCTTGGTCATCACTGAGTATAGTGACAGTCCCCAAGAAAGCCTGGGGATGGGGACCAAAGAGCAGACATACTCATGAACTGAAAAAAGCCCAGTGTGCCTGGCGAGATGGCCCAATGCTGAAAGGCTAGAGACTGGAGGGGCCAGCTAGAGCCAACCAGATGCCTCCTGTCTCCCATCCCATACCCATATGCTAACTTCCCGACTCCAGGGGACAAGACCAAAGCTTCAGAAAGAACTTTATCTACCTGGGATAGCACTGGACAGATGGATCCCTGCCACTGAGTTTTAAAGATCCCAAAAGACCCCAGCACGGGAGCCTCCAATACAAAATGTTGTTTGGCTAAAGAACTGGCAGCTTGGTCTAGGGGAGGCACCTTCTAGCCTGGGGGCTCAAGTGATTGTTTCTGATTGTCCCAAACACCCAAAGTGACAGGCTAGGGTCCTTGATGATTGTAATTCATTTCCATTTGAGGGAAAGAAAGGTCTTTCTGGAACCCAAACTTGTACTAAAGAGCTTAGTATCCTGCTCTGAAAAGCTAGGCCTAGGCCAGACACAGGATCCCTGCCAGGAAGAGGACAGTACCCCTTTAAAACCCAGCCTCACTGTTGCTATGTATGGAAACAACTTCCTTAGCAACTACCTGGCTTCTTAAAGGGAACTTCAAACAGTGGTTGCCATCAGCCATGGCTCCAAAAAAGAAGCCAAACAAAGGAGGCAAGGAGATGCTGGGCAAGAAGAAGATAGGGGGCAGGAAGGATACCAGTGGGTCCAAGACTCCAGAGTTGGCCATGGTGGAGGATTTGAAGAAATTCTACCACAAACAGATCCAAGACCTGGAGGACAGGCTGGCACGGTGGGTGGCCAGCAGGGAAGCTAGTGCTGCGAGGCCAGATGCACAGGGGTTCAGAAAAGGGCCTTAGATCTGGGCTCTGGCCAGGCCCTATCCTTCCCTGCCTTGTTTTCCTCAAGTAACCAGGTAACCCTGCAAGTGCTGAGAGGGTAAATGGATTCCAGAGCTGGGGGAGCACACTTCTAAATCCCAAGTAACACCCCACCCCACCCTAACCCACCCCAACAGGAAGAGACTGTAAACATTAGAAAAATGTAGTTTAACTGGTGGAATAAATTGACCCAAGAGGACACCTCGTTCCCGCTTTCCTTATGCCAAGACCCTGTCTTGTTTCCCCAAGCTGGGTCTGTTTCCCTAAGTATTTGTTTTGTTTGAGAAGCAAGATATTACTCATTAGCCCAGGCTAGTTGATCTACCTGCCTCAGCCTCCCAAGTGCTGAGATGATAAGTGTGAATCACTATAGGTCCCTAAGTGGGGAGGGGATTTTCCTACCTGTGCCACTCCCTCTTAGGGCTGGGTTCCTTTGTGGCAGATAGCAGGGAAGGGTCCCTCTTAGCATTCAGAGATACTATTTGCTTATTATATTTCCTACTTTAATACTAGTTTTAGGGCTGGTGAGATGGCTCAGTGGCACTAGTCCCTCATCACCAAGACTCACATGGTACAGGGATAGAACCAACTCCTGCAGGCTGTCCTCTAACCTCCGCTGTGCACACAACCCATATGCATGCATGCACACACATCATCAATAAATCAGATACAATAAAAATGTCTGTAAGAATATAGTTCCTAACCTGGGCGTGGTGGCACATGCCTACAGTCTCAGAAGGGACTTAGCCTGGACTATAGGGTAAGACCTCAAAAGAACAAGCAACACAAAGCTAACTGGCTGACTGGAAGCACCTGCCCCAGTCCCAAAGTGTAACACTTAAAAAGGTAAGTAAGTGACTGGGGAGATGGCCCAGTGACTAAGACACCTGCCACTCAAATGTGAGGACTAGAATTTGGATCCCCAATACTCATACAAATGGGTAGGTGTGGTGCCCACTTGGGGTCCCAGTACATGGGATGTGGAAATAAAAGGTCCCCCTGGAGCAGTGCTTCTCAACCTGTGGGCCTTGACTCCTAAGACCATTGGAAAATAGATATTCACAATTCATAGCAGAAGCAGAATTACAGTTATGAAGTGGCAGTGAGAGTAATTGTATGGTTGGGGCCCACCATGACATGAGAAACTGAACATATTAAAGAATACAGTGTTAGAAAGGTTAAGAACCACTGCTCTAGAGCAGGCTAGCTAGCTAGACTGATGAACTTGTGAGCTCTGGGTTCAAGCAGGAGACTCTGCTTCAATATATAAGGTGGAGAACCTCTATTTCCTTATCTATAAAATGGGTATAATTACCAGAGCACCTACATCTTTACATGTCATTGGGGAGGGGGTCTCAACAAATGTCAACCTCTGGCCTCCATACACATGCAAATATGCATATACACTTAAATATCACACATCTGTAATAAATAAATATATAAACAAAAGACAAGGCAGTGGCAGCTCATATGATGATGCTGAGGAAAAACCACAGCTGGCGCTGAGCAGGTGTGTAGCAGAGCAGGCCCATGAGTCTCTGCTTTACACCATTCACACAAGAAAGGCACACAAAGCACTGGGGAAATCACCCCAGGAAGAGGCAGCAGGATCCCAGGCCTGACCTTTGACTCTTCTTATGGCAGGCTGCTTCCTCTCCTCACAAAGGCACCCATGCCCTGAAATGCCTTGTACGCACTACTTATTCAAAAGACTTATGAATAAATCCTTACAAGTAAAGCAACTCTCCAAATGCTTCAGTTATCCTGCTTGAAACCAGTAACTATGGCACTCTTAAAATGAGGGCTGGAGAGGTGGCTCAGCAGTTAAGAGCACTGATTGCTCTTCTAGGTCCTGAGTCCAGCACACAGTGGCTTACAACCATCTGTAATGGGATCTGCTGCCCTCTTCTGGTATGTCTGAAGACAGAGACAGTGTACTCATACATAAAATATAAAGAAATCTTTAAAAAGAACTTACAAATGTCAAAATCAAAATACTACTAACACCAATAGACAATAAAAGCCAGGCGTTGTGGTGCATGCCTTTAATCCCAGCACTCAGTTGAAAGGCAAAGGCAGGTGGATCTCTGTGAGTTAGAGGTCAGCCTGGTCTACAGAGTGAGTTCAGGACAGCCAGTGCTACACAGAGAAAACCTGTCTCCAATAACTAACTAACTAAATATAAGTAACAAAAATGTCCCTTGACCTAAGACACCAGATAAAATGTATCAGGAAAAACACATTTAATACATAGTTACTGAGTAGTTAATGTTTGCCAAACTGTTAGATCCTGAGACCCAGAGGTAGGAGTTCCAATGGCTTGGCCAGTTGAGAAAGCTGACAGTAGAGACAGGCATTGTGGGTAAGAGCCTCAGCTTCCAAGTCTGATTGCCTGGGTTCAAGTTCTGGTCTTACCAGTTTCTAGTTTCTTCATCTCGATGAGCCTCTGTTTCCTTGTCTGTGTTACTGGGGGTCACAGCAAATATACACCAGAAACAGGTGTGAACACATTACCACTATGAGCACAGTATAGACTGGGTCCCCATGGGACTCACATCTGAATGAGGTGACCACTCAGGTTCACACCTTTTATCCCATCATTCAGGAGGCAGAGTCAGTGGTGGTAGGGGGGGCAGCTTGGTCTACACAGTGAGTTCTAAGATAACCAGAACTACATAGTGAGACTCTGTCTCAAAACAACAAAAATTTAAGAAGAAATATAAAATGCTAACTAGGGAGATGTCAAGCAAGCAGGAAGGCTAGAGTTTAGATCCCAGAACCTTGAAAAAAGGACACAGTGTCCTATGTCCTTTAACTCTGACCTTGATGGGAGGGACTCTCTCTGGAGCTCAGCAGCTACCCAGCCTAGTCAAACTGTTACGCTTTGGACTGACCTCAAGTTTACTCACACACACACCTTTAAAACAGAAAGACAGTCTGAATGCTGAGGTTAAGGCTTCCAGGTGTGACGCATATAGGAGACACAGACTATGGGAAACTTCAGATGGCCCGTTATGGAAGAAGGGTCTGGGAGAGCAGGCCCTGGCTTGACCCTGCCTCTCTGCCCTGCTCTACCCCAGGTATCAACGGAAATGGGATCAACTGGCCGTGCAGGAGAAGCTGTTCCGTCAGGAGTTCGAGCAGCTGGCCAACAACAAGAAGGAGATTGTGGCCTTCCTCAAGCGCACACTGAACCAGAGGGTGGATGAGATCACAGACCTCAATGATCAGCTGCAGAACCTACAGGTGGCCAAGGAGATGGAGAAGGATGCATTCGAGGCTCAGCTCGCCCAGGTGCGCCATGAATTCCAGGAGACCAAGGACCAGCTTACGACAGAGAACATCGCCCTCGGTGAGGGAGCTGGGAACCCATTGGCACACCTGTGTGAATCTACTACTAAAGGCCACAAGGCTCAAATCCACAGCTGTCACTGGCTGTGGCAGGGCCTCGCCTGGGAACTGGGGATAGATACCACAGCTACCTTGGGTAATAACAGCTGTATGCCACTTCAAACACTTAATTGTCCATGCATTTCCAAGGCCAGAAGTACTTTCCCTTCCCCAGTTCATTGATGAGGAAATGCTTCAAAATGACGGATGACTTTATCTAATACCACCCATCTGAAAGGGGAAGTTGAGACTTGTCTGCCCAGGGTCAGCGGCTGTCCTCATGGTCACTCTTATGTGGGGAGGTTTCAAGGGGGACTTCTTGAGGAGGATCGGAACAAGGTTTGCTGAGATTAGAGTGTGTAGTAAGGCACTCCAGAGAAACACGGTGGATGTGCAGGGCCAGCCACGGCACGTGCAGACTGGTCCTGTTGGGAAAGGTGGTGAGGTAGGACCAGGGGAAAGTTGAAACCTCAGAGGGGTGTCAGTCAAGGCTCTCAGCAGCAGCTTCTCACCAGCCTTGTGGCCCCTGATGGGCAGGGGTCAAGCTGAGCTCCCTGGAAGAATTCCGGCTGCAGAAGGAGGAACTCACCGAGAAGTACATGGCACTGGAGGAGCAGCTTCGGAAGCAGGAGGGCGAGTACAAGGACTACGTGTACAACCTGGAGAAAAAGTCTGTGCTGGACAAGGACAGGTAGGCAGGCTGGGGGCCAGCTGGGGACACACAGCACCCCTCAGATCTCCTTCAGCCTTCTAGAATGGACTCCACAGCCTCTGTCCCCCAGAACCCTAAATGGGACTTAGTGGGGTGGGGATGAAAGTGCCCAGGCTGGCACTAGACACTCCCTGCCTTCTTGTCACTTCTTGTTATGGTGTTTAATAGGTAAGAATGTTTCAATGGTTCGAATTCCAAAGGCCCAGAGTTTCTTTGGGGAAGAGTCTGGGCACTCTGGGACCCGCCTCCCCTCCAGAGTCCTACTTGACTCCTAACCCCACCCTCCTGGCAAGGCTAAGGAAAGAGATCATCCAGCGTGTGAACCTGGTGGCCACTGAGTTCCGAAAGGTGGCCACCAACCAGATGTGGGAGACGACCAGGCGGGCCATCCTAGAGAACAACAATGTGACTCTGCAGCTGACCAAGGTGTCCCAGCAAGGTGTGCAACTGCTGCAGGAGAATGAGCAGCTCAAGGGCACCAAGGACAAGCTGTGCCAACAGTTGGAGATGCTGGAGAACACCCAAAAGATCATGGTCAGAAAGAACATAGGGCATCAGAAGGTATGACCACCATGCCCTCCTCGTGTGAACCGAGGGTAGACCCTATGCCAAAACCAAGTCATGAGTGGGGAGAGTTTGCAGTGAGGTCCCAGGCTTTCCTCATTGGGGTGCTGGTACTAGCTCTGGAGTCTGCCTGCCCCATAACTAAGTGGAGCCCACCTCCTCCCTAGCTGTTGTCCAGAGGTGGTGTTGGCCTGTCTGTACGTGGGAGCAAGTCCTAAGTTGTATCTACAAAAGAGAGCTAGGGGTGGGCTGGGGTCCCACAATGGGTCTGTGACACCTGCCCACTGCTGCAGATTATCCTCATGCTGACGGAGAAGTGCCGTCAACAGAAAAAGGGCACAGAGGAGGTAGAGCAACTGCGCCTCCTGCTGTCCCAACTGGAGCAGAACGTCCAGAATCTGCAGAAGGACAACCAGACGCTGAGGTGAGTGGGAGATGGGTGGAAGCAGGTGGAAGTTGGCTTGGGAATGCCTTTGCCTAGAGCCTCGGGGTTTGGACTGGCAGACAAGTTGAAGCTTGGATTTAGATAGGCTGCACAGGGTGGTCCTGGCGGAAGGTGGGCAAGCAGTGTGCTGTCTTGTCCCGGCCTAGGAGCGAGAAAGAGCAGCTGGAAGCACAGCTGAAGGAGCAGCAGGCAGAGGCACATCGGCTACAGGAGGAGCTGACCAAGGAACAGAAAATTCGGGCAAACCTTAAAACAGTCCTGACCCAGGCCACCTCCCTGCTACAGGACATTGTGAAGGTAAGCAAGCACTAGGAAATACCTTGAGGCCACCAGGGCAAAGCGTAGAGGGCCTCTTTTCGGAGAGGCTCATGGCTAGACTCCTTTTCTCATTCTGAATCTAAATGAGTTGGGTCTAATCACAGCAGGGACTAGGGAGGCAGAAGCAGGAGGATTCCAAATTCAAGACCTGACTGGAGCTACAGAATGAGTTCAAGGCCATCCTGGGCAACTCAAGAGTCTTATAAAATAAAAGGGTGTGGCAGTACACACTTTTAATCCCTGGGAGGCAGTGGCAGATGGAGGAAGAACAGGAGAAAGAAAAGATTCTTTTCAAACCTCCAAAGAGAGGACTCTGGAGAGCTCCGAGCCTCAGTCTTCCAGCCTGCTAACTTGTGTCCCACTACAAACCAGGGGCACTGAGAAATCCCGCACTGGCCCTGGAGAATCCTACATGGAGGCAGGTGGCTATCTGGCCCCCCATGGTGACTTAACCCACCTCATGTCAAACCAACAGATGCGGACAGATGCCGAGGATGGTGACTTTGACATGGTGTTCCAGCTGCAGCGCAAGGAGCTGCTGCAGCAACTACTGATTTTGCTCAGCTCAGGTGTGGTTTTGAAAACACAGCCGGACATGGGTTCCCACCAGGGCAAGCAGCCTCAGGAACTACCCAAAGAGAGGTGAGCAGACAGCCCTGTGGGGGCCTCAACAGACCCTGGCTCTCCAATATTTTTTTCTGAACCTCAGCCTCCTCTTGTGGGGATGGAGGGATGATCCTGGGTCCTTCTCCACAGCCGACTCATCACCCAGACATCTAAGCCAGGGGCTGCTTCTCTGCTGCAGCAGCTCTCGACCATCACAACCTACCAGCCAGGAGATCTTGGGCTCGTGCCTCGATGTCGGGTCCGCATCCCACCCAGACCCCAGGATCTCAGGCCCCTCTCCTATGTCACCCGAATGGGGATCTGCCAGTTACAGAACACTAATGAGGTAAGGGTGCCAGGGATCCTAGGCACAGCAAACTGACAGCTGTCCCTGGTTCTGCCAGGCTATAGTCGGTTGGCCTCAGGGATATGATGGAATCTCTTTGATCCTCCCCACGTATAAAATGGCTAAACCCTTAGGAAGAGGATTTGCCAGACCCTCTTGTCCCTACCCACTGGCCCCCAACCCCCACAGGAAGCTTCTGATTTCAAGTCTGTATCTTTTAATCTTGCAGATCTACCCATCTGGAGCTCTCAAAAGGTTCAAAAAGTTTACCCTTCCTAGACATTTCCTACACCGCAAATAGTGCATGGAGAGACTAAGCCGCCGTAGAAATAGACTGATGTGGTCACAGTTCCTCCTTGAATCTGCAAGTGGCCTGGGAAAACCCAGAGAAGTTACATAAACATTGGGGACCACATGTGTCATTGCAGTTCTGTGGCCCTGTCTGGGCTTTAGGGCACCGGCAGGCAGTCAAACAGGTAGATCTATCCACTGGCATTAGAGGCCTGACAATGGTCCCTGGCTTCGAGCACGGATGTGGTCCAGGAGCAGGTCAGTGGCCCGATCCATCAATGGGGATAGTAGCTCCCGCTCCTCTGGGGAGAAGCAGCCCAGAACATGGTTCTCCACCATATTAGGGTGTGTGGGGCGCCCGATGCCCACCAGCAGCCTGGGCATTGCCTGTAGGGTGCCAGGGAAATGAGGGTGCATTGGTGAGATACAATGGTAACCCAATGCTGGCCACCCCCACCCGGGGCAGGGCAGAAGGGTAGACTCACATTGGAGTTCAGACAGCTAATGCAGGAACGGACTCCATTATGGCCCCTTGAGGGGATATGAAGAGCAGTTAGAACTTTCTGAGGCAGTGCCCTTCTCCATTCCCTTGCCCAGGCCTCTTTCAGAGCAGCCCAGCCTATAGACATAGCCTCAACAACCATACTCCATCCCAACAGAGGCCAGCATCCTTAGCCAAGCCTATGCACATGAGAGCCTCACCTTGCGCTGCCCCCCAACTTCAGAGCCAGCTTTCCCAAGGGCTTGTCCAGTTCATCATGCACCAGGTAGATCTCCTCTGCCGTCAGCCCAAACAACTCCGCTTGGCACACGGAAACAACACCCTAGTTACTGCACATCTGCTCAGAGAGGGATCACAACAACCCCCATATGTAAACAGGCTTCCCCAAGCCCTCACTGTAGTAATTGGGGCTCACCAGGCACTTGTCACAATTGAACCCTCTCTCTAGTCCCTGTGTCCTCTTATCCATGAAACCCACAACTCACCAGCTCGGGCTACACTGCGCCCGTTGAAGTTCATGAGGCGCCGTGGCCGGAGCAGTACCAGCTGAGCATCCCCGAGCGGGGCCAGGGCGAGGTCCGCAGCGCAGCGCGAGTCACGAGCCCAATTCTCCGCCACTCCCAGTCGCTGGGCTATTTGTCCCAGTACTGCCATGCCCACACTGTGCCGGGTGCCGGGCATTCCGGGGTTCCCCAAGCCAGCCACCTGTGTCAACAAAACATTGACCAGGAAACAGAGAGAAGCAACAGTGTTGGGAAGAAGCGCTTAAGGGCCTGGGAACTCCTGGAGGCCCCACCAGCCGGAGGATGCAGCTCCTTGGTACAAGAGCAAAACTAAAAGTCTGGAGCCGGTTAATATTTCACCTATTTAACTAAGTAGAAAAAGAGACAAGTATCCCGGAAAGATGGTTCTGAAGGTAAGGGTACTTGCCTGACAACCTAGGTTCGATTCCCAGAACCCACAAGGTGGAAAGAACCCTCTCCCAAGTTGCCCTCTGACAGCCACACGGGACAAGCACACAACGCACTCACTTAAATGCTGCGGAGCCAAGCCCCGCGTCCCTGTGTAGTCACTCACGCCCCACTCACCAGCCACCGCTTCCCGGGGAACTGAGCCTCGGAAACCTGCCGGCTCAAGGACCAACTCCGCCTCATCCCTGGGCAAGAAAGGCCGGACTTCAACGCGCGGACCCCCATTCACGGCCAGGACCCGCCCCCTGACGTCAGGCACCCCTAAGCCAATAGCATCACCACATGTCCAGTGACGCCCAATCCAGGCCGGGTTTGGCGTCCGTCACCGCTCTGCGGGGCGGAAGTGGGCGGGTCGCGAGCCCCGGCGAGTGTCCGTGTGCATTCCTCCGCGCCGCGTCACCCTGTATGGCCTAGCCTTGGCTCGGCCTTTGCTCAAGGGCTGGTACCTCGTTAGGTTTCCACCCTGGCCCGCGTCGGCGTGCGCTGCCCATAGGTTCTTTCCTTGACTTAGGCCTTGGCTTGCCCTGCTAAAGTTTCTAATGACTTTCGGAGGCGTGGCCTGATGGGCGGGGCCTATGGGCATCTTGGAGCTGGTGCTTAGCAACAACGGAGACAGGGAACCACGGAGTTTGCTTAGCCCAGAAGTGAGCCTAGAAACCTGGCCATGACAGACAAGAGCAAGGTGAGGGCTGAAAAGGGGAAAGCCGAGGCAGAGGGCAGGGCCGCAAGAGGGGCTTGAGGAAGAGCCAGTCAAGCCCTTCAGGGAAGCTTGGGAAAGAGAGTTCATCATTTGTGAGAGGGGAGAAGGGTGACTGGCCTCCCAGTCCTAAAGGTGAGGGCAGAGAGACTTTTTTTTTTTTTTTTTTTTTTTTTTGAGACAGGGTTTCTCTGTGTCGCCCTGGGCATCCTGGAACTCACTTTGTAGACCAGGCTGGCCTCGAACTCAGAAATCCGCCTACCTCTGCCTCCCAAGTGCTAGGATTAAAGGCGTGGGCCGCCACTGCCTGGCAGTTGTTGTTGTTTTAACAGTTTTGTTCGTTTGTTTGTTTGTTTGTTGTTTGTTTTATAGACTCAGAGATCTCCATCTGCCTCTAGAACGGGGGTGTTAAAGGTATGCACCACCATGCCCAGCCCAAGTGGAGAGATTTTGAGGAGTGAAACACAAAACTTAAGGACTGATGAGACATATGTTCCCAATTCTGGTGGCTATGGGAAGGGTGACCACACAGAAATGAGAAACCCTGGGGAGAAGTCAAGTGAAGTGCTTGCTCAATGTGGCCTGCTGGGTGTGAGAGTCCCAGGGAGGAAGACACAAAGAACCTTGTGCAGCAGGGTCTGAGCTAGAGTGCTGAGAACAATGGGCAGCTAGAGCACATGGTGAGAGCAGAGGATGCAGTGGCCGCAAGGACTTTCATCTCCTTGACCTTGACTACAGGACAGGAAGAGAGGCAGAGCTAGAGAAATGTTGGAGCACTGGGGGACTGTTGAGCCTCAGACTAGGTGTGCCTCCTACCAGGAGGCTTCTTCACACCTCCTCCAGTAGGCAAACTTCCTGAGGGAAGTGTAGAAGTGATGTCACCTCCTCCCTGAGGCCTTCCGAGCTTATTCCCCTGGTTTGGTTCCAGGAGCCAGGCAATGCCCGTTCACAGAAAACTCCAAAACTAAAGGTTCCTGAAGCCCCAGAGAAGATCCTGAGACGCATCTTTGGGACCAGCCATGTGTTCTATGTTATGGAAGATACTGTAAAACCAAAAGCAACAGGGTCAACCGTGCCGGCCAAAGTCAGGGAGTAGTGAGTGACTTCTTTGTCCCCAGCCTCAGGTTCCTACTCCACACAACCATTAACACTGGGTTCAGCCACAAGCTGGCTGCTATCCCTCTCTGGGCCTCAGTGAGCATCGAGGGTAGACTAGAATAAGAGGCTGATGCCCTGGAGGAGCTCCAGGAAGGTCAGCCTGGCCTCTGTGGAGCACTGATTACATTTGCATCCTCTTTACCCTAGCCCTCCCTCCTGCACACCCCACCTTAGCCCTGGGAAGGTCCTGGGCTGGTCCACCGCCT
>JADRCD010219131.1:0-12595 GCA_019843815.1 Montemys delectorum
GAGGAGCGATACAAGGCAGGGAAGAACAAATGGTTTTTCCAGAAGCTTTGCTTTTAAGTTTATTTTTGTTTTCATCACTAAAAGTTAATATATATATATATATTAAAAAATGGGGAAAAAAACCAAAGGTGAGTTTGGTAAGATATAGTGAATACATCCCACTGAATACAGCTATGAAAACTAGACAGTACACTGATAAATTAGAGCAGGATACAGACTAGAGAAGCAGACCAGAACCCAAAACATTATCATTTGTTACCCTCAAGCATGGGGTGTGCTTGGTACTTTACACATGATTAGTGGCAGAGAGTGTACAGCAGCTTCAGATTATTAAACCTTCAGGTTTCTGGTTAGAAGACCAAGAAAAGAGATTGCCAAAGACCCAGAAACAATGAGAGAAACTACAGAAAGACAGCAGCTCAAAAAATTAACACTGGATCAGCTGTACCTGTCTAGGCTCACCCAGCCCTGCTCAGTTAATCCCTAGATTGACCACTGGGTGGCTGTCATGTGAAACTATGTAAACGGTACCTCAAAGACAGAGCAGGGTACAGTGGCACCACAGCCATCAGAACTTGAGACCTAAGCCTAACCAGGCCACTGGAACTAAAACAAAAGCATCACTATTTTAGTGCTTTTCAAAATAAGACTCAAACTTTCAAAACGTCTAGTAAATAACTTCAAATTCCCTGGCACAAAGAAGTAGGAAAATCTCAACTCACATGGGGAAAAAAGAACCCAACATGTAGCTCCAGGAGGATACAGATATTTGTCTTTTTTCTTCTCCCTCTCCCTCCATCTCTACCTCTACCTCTCCCTTTCTCCACAGCCTCACTACATAGCTCTGGCTGTCCTGGAACTCACTCTGTAGACCAGATTGGCTTCAAATTCATAGAGATCCACCTGCCTCTGCCTCCTTGTGCTGGGACTAAAGGTGTGCCCCACCAGGCCCGGCAGTATTTTCTAACGACACTTTTAAGCAGCTACTGTAAAAAAATTGTGCCAATGTAATTATGTTATATACAATGATGAAATTTCAGCATAATCAATTAAAAATCAATATTTTTATAATTTTGAATAAACCATAACCTATTATTACTTCATTGAAATGTTAAAATGTGGAAAAAGATGCAGGGGAACCAAAAGACAAAATACTTTACACTTCCTGTCACTAGAAGCAGAGTGACACAGAAATGGGTAGAAATGACTGCAGCTAATAGCAGAGACTTTCTCTTGAGAGGGGTATATGTGAAAAAAACAATTTTCTGAAAATATTGCAGTTATAACTAATTTTTAAAAAATATTAATCAGTGAGTGCAGAGTTAGCTCAGCAGTTAAGAAGAGTTGTTGACTGGCAAAGATCAACAAAATAACTGACAACCAACATTGGAGAAGACACGGAGGGGAAGGGAACCTTTGTTCACTGTTGGGATTGCAAATTGGTCCAGCCTCTGGAAATCATTGTGGAAAACTAAAATTAATCTCTCATATGACTCAGCTATTCTAACTTTAGGCATATGCCCAAAGGACTCAACATCTTCCTCTACAACACTTGCTCAGCCATGCTCACTGTTGCTCCAGTCACAGTAACTAGGAAATAGATATAATCTAAGTGCCATTCAGGTGATGGAGAGATAATAAATGTGACACACATACACTGAGGAAGATTATTCAACTGTAAATAAAATTGCAATCATGAATTTTGCAGTTCTGGATGGAACAAGAAATGATCATACTGAGTGAGATAACTGAGACTCAAAAAGACAAACATCATATATTCTCTCTCACCTGTGATTTCCAGCTCTCAGACTTCAGATGTGAGAGAATAAACTGTAGTAAGTGCAGAAATCAGGAAAGTGAAAGAGGGCCATGGTAGAGGGAGCAGTAGAAAGGGGGAGCAATAGGGTACAAGTGATTTGAAGGGGGAAATGTGGAAAACGGGGCTATACTTAAGGAAGGAAGAAGGAGGGGAAAACAACAGTAAGAATGCTTGATATTATCTATTATCTGTCTACCTAAAACTACATATAATACATATATAAGACTGGTATGCATATACATATATAGTTCAAATGAAAATTTCCCTTCTCGGCTGACAATGCTCCCCTGAAGAGCCATATACAATCTAACTAAAACTCTACCACTAGTCATGAGAAGCCATAGACTAAATACTGTTACCCTTAATTGATTCCTAGAGATGGAAAGTTGCTATTGCTGAAGACACCATGTACATTAAACATGTAACCCAGAGAGGACCTGAGATGGATCTTGGAGGAGAACCTATTACTATCACTTTACTAAACCTTACTAAACTTTACTAAACTTTGCTAAACAATCCCTATCTATATGCTAAATATGTGTCCTTATACCCATAGATACATGTAGTAGTCCTCACTGCTCATCAAAGAAACTTCTCTATGCAACTAAGACTATTACAGAAAACCATAACTGGTCAAAATGCAAAGAATAAGAGATTGTGTGGTGGCCAGTTCCAACTGATACATCTATAACACAATTCCTGCACCTAAGGTTCACAGATCATTTTAGAAGAGTCAGAGGAGCAAGAAGTTTGTTGTGAGATCTTGTTCCCCAGAAAAGTCTTATCAACATGGATGCCTAAATAGAACCTGAACAACAACAACATCAACAGACGTGCTAACACGAAAGGGGAATTTGCATAGGCCCTTCTGCTAGCCTAAGAAGGTCAGGCAACTATGGAATGCTGAGAGCAGGAAAATAAACTTCCCCAGGGAAGAACCCCAAACTGGTTATACAAAACCAAGTAACATTATACAGACTGAGCAGGTTGCATTTACAGATTTAGGAAAAGTATATAACAATAATAAAAGAAAAGAGGCCATGAATTTGAAAGGGAGCAAGAGCAACTACATGGAAGGGTACATGGGAAGAAGGAAAGGGAAGTAGGAGAAATGATAATCATAATTTCATAAAATAAAAAATTCATAATGCCAGGCATGGTGGTCCACACCTTTAAACTTAACACTCTGGAGACAGGAGCAGATGAACCTCAGTTTGAAGCCAGCTTAGTGAGTTCCAGGATAGCCAGCACTATTTAGTGAGACCCTGTCTTGGAAAAAAAAATCTTTTTTAAAAAAGTCTCAAGTTAGGTCAGCAGGTGCCTCTTTTGCCTGTGTCAATGGATACAACTTGACTACATCTGCAATTAACTAAATCCCAAGTGTCTGGGTATACCTGTGAGGGGTTTTTTTTTCCCCTTAATTAAATCATATGAAGTGGGAAGGCCTCAAACTCAGAAATCCATGTGGTGTTAATCTTGGAATTTTAGTTTCTTTAAAAAACACAGAAATATCGTATGAATATGTTTTTGTTTTAATCTCAGGTGTGGGATATGGGGCTGCTTCAAACTGTCCACAGCAGCTGACTATGACTTGCCTAGTGCTCTAGCAGAGGCTTGATTTTGCCAGCTACAGACAGTTTCTGCAATGGTGTGATGTTTGGAATTCTGGGGACTTTTCAGAGAGTATATAAATGCTAGGGCCTCAAAAGACAGGATGGGTTGTTGGTTGTTTGCTATTGGTCGCAGTTTGTCAAATAGTTGTGTGCGAAGAAAAATGAAGAAATTAGATATCCTGACAACAAAGATCAAACTTGCCCCAAGGAACTTGATGTCCCTAATTAGCAGGAAGTAGATTAACAATTACACCATCAGCCGGGCAGTGGTGTCAAATGCCTTTGTTCCAAGACAGCCAGAGTTACACAGACAAACCCTGTCACGGAAAAACCAAAAGAAAAAGAAAAAACAAAAACAACCAAACAAACAATTACATTGCCCACTTTCTTTTCTATCCTTTCTTTTATCTAGTGTTAAAAGGTTGAAAGAGTGGGGGGGGAAGGGTAGAGAAGGGTGGAGAAAAGAACCCACAAAGTAGCCAAAGACAAGCCATAGATCTGCCTACCTCTGCCGCCTGAGTGTTGGGATTAGGGTGTGCAACACCACCACCTATCTGGGAAGACTCATTTTTCTTTTTTGAGAAAAGCATAACTTTTATAAGGTTTTTCATAACATTGTCTTCTTTCATTTTTTAATCTTTGTGAGTTTCATACACATATATAGTGCATTGTGATCATATTCATCCCTTAAAACCTTGTCCTATTACAGCCCCATTGACTGCATACTTCCTCCTAAATGTATCATTTCTAGTTTGTATCTTTTGAATTTTTGGTGTGAGTCTTGTATAGGTAGCTGTCATCGCTCTATTTTGTTTTCTTTCTTTCTTTCTTTTTTTTTTTGAATTGGATATTTTCTTTATTTACATTTCAAATGTTTTTCCCTTTCCAGGTCTCCCCTTCGGAAAGCCCCTATCCGGAAGACCCATGTTTAATCTAGATCTTTTGAGGTGGCTAGCTTTAATCTGGCCCACACCTTCTGATGGCAGCCTATATAAGGGACATAGAAGAAGGAAGCTTGTTCTTTGCCTGCTTGCACTCACTCTTGCTCCAGGTTCATTCTTTCACTGCCATTAGAAGCTACTTCTTCAGTATTCTGAAGACCAGTGGAGACATCCAACCTCCTAGACTCAACAACCACTGGAGTCTTAGGCTCTCCATTGGTAGACAATCATTATTGAACTAGCTCGACCACAGCCTGTAAGCCCTTGTAATGAATCACCTTTCTATATCTATGTATAGATTCATTTTATCAGTTCTGTTCTTCTAGAACACTGGTTCTCAACCTGTGAGTGGTGACCTCTTTAGGTCACCTTTCATAAGGGTCACTTAAGACCATCAGAAAACACAGATATTTATGATTCATAACAGTAGCAAAAGTTATGAAGTATCAATGAAAATAATTTTATGGTTAAGGGTCATCACAACATGAGGAACTGTATTAAGGGGTCACAGAATTAGAAAGATTGAGAACCACTGTTCTAGAGAACACTAATGTACCTAGTAAAATCCTAACTACTAATTAGGGACTTATGGGAAGAACAAACAGGGAAAGGTGACTTATATTTTCTTATTCTTTAAAATTTCACACATTGTTTTATGTCAAATATTTCTAACTATATACATTATGTAGTTTATATCTTAATTATTCATATATGTAAATCATGTGTTTAAATTGAAGAGGACTCAGATTAATGTATAATACAAGAGAAGTTAAAAAAATGAGGCCAGGTGGTGGTGGTGCACATGCCTTTAATCCCTGCACTTGGGAGGCAGAGGCAGGCAGACCTCTCTGAGTTTGAAGCCATCCTGGTCTACACAGCAAGTTGGAGGCCAGCCAGGACTACAAAGAAAAACCCAATCTCAAAAAAAGCAAAAAACAAAACAAAACAAAACAAAACAAAAAACAGAACAAAAAATCAAAACCCAACCTTTAGTAATTATGAGATGGAGATGGTTTTCTCAGATAGCACTTTTGTTTAAGTCACCTTCCCAAGAAAAATCCCTCTGCCCTCCTCACCAAAGTGAGTTTCTGGGTAGAAAACAGCTATTCTTGTTCTCAGAGCACAGAGTTGATGCTTCAATACAGTGAAATAAACACAGAGTAAAACACAATTAGCACCATAAGTTTCTCTTCTGGGAACAGAATGTGCAGATGCAAACATACAGTAGGCATGGAAATAGGCAAGTAACTTACAGGATGCTTGGCTGAAAGTCTCCCTGTCACTGTTCCAGTCTGATTCCATGTAGAAGAGATGGAGCCCTTGATCAATTAAGAAGAATTGGTTTAAAGCTATGCAATATTGTGTTAGGAAGAACACACAGACTCTTTACCTACAACCCTCCCTGTTCCTCTTGAAAGTTACAAAACAGCCTTGGGATCAGGGACATCTGAAGGATGTTCCCTTCTAACCCAAATAGAAGCAGCAATAGGACAAGTAGATCCATGTCAGTTATTAACTCTATGTGTGGGTTAGGGGGCTGTAGAGACAGCATAGACTCAAGTGAGATTATGACACATGCTCTGTTGCATGTTGTAAAGTCTTGTAAGTCACAGACATCTCCGACTGTAGTTTCCTCACGTGCAAATTAATGTCTATCTGTGATGGATATAATTGGTTGACAACTTGACTATATCTGCAATTAACTAAAACCCAATTGGCTGGGTACATCTGTGAGGGATTTTTTTCTTAATTAAATAATTTGAAGTGGGAAAACTTCCTTTTAATCCCAGTCTTTTGTGGTGGGAAGGTACACCTTTAATCCAGATCTTTGGAGAAGGGAAGATCTACTTGGCCACAACTTCTGGTGGCAGCCTATATAAAGGACACAAAAGGAGGAAACTTACACTCACTAGCAAGTCCATTCCTTCACTGGCATTAGAGCCTACTTCTTTGGATTCTAGCATATATTTTAGACCAACTGAGACACTCAGCCTTATGGACTGAAAACTATTCTTGGACTTTTTGTTGTTAGATAGCCATTGTTGGTCTAGCTGGAGGTACTAAATTACCCTCATAGAACCCGTGTGTGTGGTGTGTATGTGTGTGTGTGTGTGTGTATGTGTGCATGTGTGTGTGTATGTATGTATGTATGTATGTATGTTATATTCATCCTATCAATTCTGTTCCTCTAGAGAACTCTAACTAATGTATCGCTTCACATGGCTCCAGAAAAAGGCAAGAGAGTAGATGTGAAAGCAGGCCAGCTGCTAAACTGCCTCATATGGAGTATCTAATGGCATAAAACCAACCTGCACAGAGCAGGAGAGACAGCTCAACTATTAAAAGCTCAGCTCATAACCAAAACCTGCCTGCACTGTGTGGAGATTTAGTAATACGACCACAGTCCATAGTTCCAAGAACAAGTTCCTCCTTTACTGTAAAAGTGGTATGTGTATCTAAAGTCAAAATAAACCTTATTACTAATCATAATTTCTTTTTTGTTAAGCCTTAGTTACCTTTTTCATATAAGCTAGGAATCCATCTATAAAAGTTGACTTGATCTTGTGAACCTACATCATAAAGACAAGAATAGTTATATTCTTAAACTTGTTTAAGCATTCAAAGAGACCAACTCCATAGCAGCAGTTCACATAGGGATGGGCAGGGGTGTAGAATTCACCTTGGACAACCTCAAGTGGTGCCAGGATTGAATAACATAGATTGACAAGAAAGATGCCAGCTTGTCATTCTGCAGTGTTTCTAGGCTACAGAAATACTACAAAATTGTACTGTAACTTTAATTTTTTAAAAATCTTATTTTTAATGATGGTTCTTAAATGCTTTAATTTTCCTTGTAGCCCACCAACCACCAGAGGTAGTGGGAAAAAAGGATATTGGGTAAGTGGACCTGTTTAGAAAGATTCTTGGCGCAACTCCCATCTGTGTTGTCTGGAAATCAGCGGTCCAGGTCACAGGTCAGCATTAGCAGCTAGATCCACTCGAAAACACTTCACAGACTTACCAGCAGTCCAGTTGGGTAAAGTCAGGACAGCAGACACAAGTCAGCAGTGGTGGCACAGCAAGAGGGACCAGCAGGAACACCAGGAGAAGTTGTGTCTCTCTCAGTGAAGCAAAGTTTAACAAAGAGGCGAGACCAACAAGTGTCGCACAGCTAGCTCTGTAAGCAAGCCTAGCTCAGCCTCTGTCACTGTCCATCGAGTCCTATTTATATCCCTCGATGTGTCCTCTGTGGGTCTTGCCTCAGCACTAGTCTGACTTGGCAAAACTCCATGTGTGTTTGTCTCAGCTGACATCACTTTGCCAATCAGTCCAAGTCCTCAGAAGTGGCCAAAAAGCCTGAGAACACTACCAGAACTTTTTTTTTTTTTTTTGGTACATTTTTCTCTATGGAGCCCCAACAAACAGAGCTCAACTACACAATAGGCAGACCAATACGTGTGTGTTGTTAGTGAAGGATCCTTCATCGTGTGTTCTTTCACATGTTTGCTTTAGCAGAACATCCTTTCACCTGTGTCTGCTTCAGCTAAATGTTCCTTCACCAGTATGCCTTAGTCTTTTACCTGTCTCCACTTCAGGAAAACACTTTTTCACGTGTTTACCCCAGCAAAGCACTACCCAGCACAACTGACTTTCCAGAGAACCCTTACGTTTCCACTTCACTGTACAGATTCTCAAGCAGTGGGCCTTTCTAGTTCTCTCCCCAGCCTTATATCAGTCACTTCGGGAAGATCACTAGGTTGGCACCAATGCATTTCTGTAGGCTCAGTAAACAAGAGCACTGTTGTTTGGTTTGTAAATGTGGTTAATGGATAACAGAGAACATGAAATAAAGGGCAAGTATATGAACAGAGAAAATGTGATTAACTAAGAGAGGAAAGGGGCCATGCCAGTAAATATCACTGTCTTGGAGCCTGGGAACTAGGGGAATGAAAAGACTATTATGAGAAATGGTAGAAGGCTCATTCTCACTTGAAGAGACTGGGTACAGGCCATCAGTCTCCTTCCCCTATGATTCCTTGGGCTCCCATTGTTGGGCAGAGTAGACTTGGACTTGAGTAAGATGACATCCAGTGATGAAGAAGTGGGACTGACAAGGGCCTGGTAAATAATAGCACTGGTGTTTGGTTTGTAAATGTGATTAATGGATTATAGAAAACATGAAATAAAGGACAAGTATGTGTCAGGACAGAAAAGACATGATAAAGTTGGTTGAGAACATTTTATCTCCTTAGAACTCTGTTAAAGCACGTCAACAAATATGGCATTGTGGATAGACAGGTTGGATAGTTCTCCTTCATCACAAACTGTTTACACACACGTGAGCATGCGTGCAGAGAGAGAGAGAGAGAGAGAGAGAGAGAGAGGGGAAAGAGAAAAGAAAAGAGTGTGGGGGGAAATCAACTTACCTGTCTGTATTCCAAAATTAACTTGGGTAATGGGTGAAGGTCTTGTAGAGAATTTAACTAAAAATGAAAATATATATTACCAATATAATTTCTTCATTTCAACATTCCAAATGTTTACTTTCAATTGGAAAGCGTGCTTGTAATAAATGATGTAATTTAACACATTTTCCAAAACGAAGATTCTTAACAAAGTATCTTAATCTCATATCAACTTTCTTAATCCCAACTCCTTATAAAAATCATTCTGACATCCACCCAGGAGTTAAAATGACTTCATATAAGCTGAGAAATAAGAGTCTTCTTCAGACCTTAAATTAACAAAATCTAAATCTCACATAAAGGAATAAATCAAGTGTCCCCAAACATAAAATCCATGGTACAGCAGCACCCAGCATTTGCCTAGGTGAAACTTCAGGAAGCTAGCATAAGCTTTGAAATCCTAAAGCCACAGTATTGAACCATAGTATTTCTGATCCTAATCTGTTAATATGAAGTTCAAAAAGAGGTAAAAGCAGCCAGCAGTCATAGAGCTTAAGATCTGGAAAAGGAGCAGGACCTCCTAGGAAACTGGGATATGTATTCCTTGCCATGAGAGCAGGTACATGGTGTGGCCATGGAAGTGGTTATATGTGCCTGTGAATGCCTAAAGATGGTCCGATGTGATAGACTGCAAAGATCAGTTACATCTGAAATCATCTGTGGCCTTCTTCCAGCCTCACTCACAGCGAGTCCTATGGTTTATCCCTCAAAATATGCCAAAATCTGCCTTTTTCCTCCCATCCTTGCCTCGTCACCTTTGTTCTGCCATTTACTTTCTCTCCTGGCCTCACAAGCCAATAGGCTCATATGCCCAGACACACAAATATATGCACACATAAATACACACATAGGCACTCTCAAACACACATACACGAATATACTTAAAAACACAAAATTGCACCAAATTATCCTTTTCCAGAAGTATAGCCATCCAGACATTCCTGGAGGGCAGCTACCTGCTCATCTCCTGGTGTACAGCCAGGAGCATAACTCTGAGTCTAAAGGGTCTGCTGCCAGCACAGAAGGCAGCTTGTACCTTGTGGAGATACATGGACATGTCAGAAAGACAAGGAAGCTAGACTTTTACCATGGCTTCTGATGTGGACAGCTGGTTCTGTAGCCCAGTTCTGGGAAGATGCTTCCTCTGACTCAACAGGTGCAGCTTCAACTTGCCAAAGAGGATCTTTAACAAAAGTTATGCATGTGTGTAAAAAAGATCCAGATTTGAAAAAAAAAATGAACATAGCCATCACAGGTATAGCCACTACTCTGAAGATACACACATGAATAGATAGTACAACAGGCTTAGCTCCTCATCTATAAAGACTTTGACTTAATGTATCTCATAATGTTCATCACTTGTGAGAACATGAATACCTTATATCATTTTCAGACAGAATTTATAAATTCAGAATGAACCATCTGCACTGGCTGGTTTTGTGTGTCAACTTGACACAAGCTGGAGTTATCATAGAGAAAGGAGCTTCAGTTGAGAAAATGCCTCCATGAGATCCAGCTATAAAGCATTTTCTCAATTAGTGATCATGGGGGGAGGGCCCCTTGTAGGAGGTGCCATCCCTGGGCTGGGAGTCTTGGGTTCTATAACAAAGCAAGCCGAGCAAGCCAGGGGAAGGAACAAGCCAGTAAGAAACATTCCTCCATGGCCTCTGCACCAGTTCCTGCTTCCTGACCTGCTTGAGTTCCAGTCCTGACTTCCTTTGGTGATGAACAGCAACATGGAAGTGTAAGCTGAATAAACCCTTTCCTCCCCAACTTGCTTTTTGGTCATGATGTTTGTGCAGGAATAGAAACCCTAACCAAGACACCATCTTTTAAATTCTTGAGTAAGACACTTAGTTTTTGAAAGGACAAAATTTAATATTGCCAACCAGGTATAGTGGTCCATGGCTGTAATCTCAGTATTTTGGAAGGTGAGACAGGAGGGCTGTCATGGGTTGGAGTGAGCATATACCCATGCACTATATAGGCAAGTCTGGGCTACCGAATGACACACTGTCTCAACAAACAAAATACTGAGATTACAGGGAAATTGAGCCTTACCTCACGAAGTTGATTATTACTCATTATAAGAAACTGTTCTCCTGCAACAAAATGGGCTTCTTGTTCCAATTCCTTGAGGCGAGCCTGAAAAATTGAAACATCATTCATAGACTTTATGTTTTAAAATAATTTAATATTCTCATCAAGAAACTCTCAACAAAAGACTTTAATGGAATAAAAAGCCATCTATATAGCTTGCCAAAATGAACATTTAAAAGCAGACTTGTGGTGGAATTTTCAGACCCATAATTACTTTTCCCTAAACCAAGCTAAAACTTAAAGAAGCAAAAATAAAAGTACACCAAAATGAGAGCATCACTATTAGAACTAGGAAGGGGATCCATTATGATGAGAAATAAGGCAGAGAAAGAAAAGATATGGGTTAGCCGAGCAGTGATGGCACACACCTTTAGTCCCAGCACTTGGGAGGCAGAGGCAGACAAATTTCTGAGTTCAAGGCCTGCCTGGTCCAGAGTGAGTTCCAGGACAGCCAGGGCTACACAGAGAAACGCTGTCTTGAAAACCCAAAAATAAATAAATAAAAGAAAGAAAAAAAGGTATGGGTTTCAGGCTTACACCCACAATAGATCAAGATGTCCTCTAAGTCAGTAAGAGGAATATGAAAGACTTAGATGAAGGGCTGGCTGTAAAAGGCACAAGCCTGATAACCTGAGTTGCATGGACTCACATGGTGGAAGAAAAACCAAATCCCCAAAGACCACTACACACACACACACACACACACACACACACACACACACAAGACATTTTAGAGACTTGATGATTGCTTTCAAAGAGAAACTAATAGCCAATGATGATAGAAAACAATTTACTTCATCAGTAGTAAGGAAAAGAGACCAAACTCATACACGGTCTATGATAGTTGTAACCTGTAGGCAATGCGATGCCTCTTGCCTGGGTTAGATTTCACCCATGGCAGGGCATAGTACAATGATAGCATTGAGGCTAAGATGCAGACAGTTGAGAGGCTGTCTACTATTGGTTGATCCACAGTTCAACAATAAGCCAGACTATAGTGTTTAGACACTGAAACAAAGAACATATGAAGACAAACAAGAATGAAGTGCCTCTGAGGCAGGGTGGTAGCTACTTTGGGTAACAGAATACACTTCTGCCAGGAAAAGCACATAAGGCTCTAGATATCCCATGCTTTAACTTGGGTGAGGGGTACCAGAGTTATCTTGTGGGTTATTTAGATGGAATTAAAAAATATTTTTTATACATCTTTATGTACCTTCCCATATTTTCATTCTTTAGGAAATCTACCAATTCCTTGAATGAACTGTTGGGAACAAATCCTTACAAGAAAAATAATCTAACTTAGTCTAGGCCTTGATGGCCCACTGAAGAACTGCCCCCACACACACACTAGGTCAATGCTTGTCCTCTCTATATGAGTGTATGCCAGTCACTATTATATTGCTGTAAAGAGCATGACCAAGGCAACACTTACAAAACACTTATAAAAGGAAGTATTTAATTTGATTTTTTCAAGACAGAATTTCTCTGTGTAGTCCTGAGTGTCCTAGAACTTAGTCTGTAAGCCAGGCTGGCCTCAAACTCAGAACTTTGCCTGCCTCTGCCTCCAGAGTTCTGGGACTAAAGGCTGTGCCACCATCACCTGACTGAGAGTTCTCTTGATCCACAGGCCAAACAGAGAGGAGAAGAGAGCAG
>JADRCD010219131.1:12995-30683 GCA_019843815.1 Montemys delectorum
AAGGGGCTCAGGGGGAGTTGGAGGGATGGCGGGGGGGAACAGAGACAGACAGACACTGGGCTTGGCGTGGGCTTTTGAAACCTCAAAGCCTATTTCTAGTACCACACTTCCTCCAACAACGCCACAGCCCTAAATTCTTCTAATCCTCTAAAATAGTACTACTCCCTAGTGACTAAGCATATGAATATATAAGCCTACAGGTGTTGTGGGAATATTTAAAAAAATTAATCTACCCCACAAACTCTCTTTCTTGCTGGTCCATATTCTAGTGCTGGTACCATCCGGCCACACTATGTCCTAGAGGGTTCCTGCTATTTTCTCCCAGCTAGCAGTAATATCTTGTTTACATGCAGTGCTTTATACACCCCCACAATCATTCATCTAGCACCTAGTACCTGGTAATGCATGACTCTTAAGGCTTAATTATCTAATCAGGTTTATATAATAATAAGATCACAATTTACAAGATGCCAATACAATAATTTCAGAGCCCAATGATAAAGACAATATTTTATCCCAATTATCCTAACCTTGTAAAAACCTTAACTTGGTTGTTATAACCACACAGGGTCTGAATCATCTTCTTCCTCTGCTTCCATGATGAAGATCCACCGCCCCTTCCTGCTCTCTGCCCTTTTACCTCCTCAATTTCTAGTTCCAACTCTCTATTCCTGTCCAATCACAGGCCTGTCACTGCCTTAATGTGATTGGACAGAGAAAATGCTGCAACATACAAGCACCATTCTTATTCAAACTTCCAGTCTCTGTCCCTCATACATAGGCTTCTAGCCGTAACATAATGCAAAAATGTATTCAGACCAATTTCAAAATTCCCCATAGTCTATCATAGTCTCAACACTGCTTAACAATACAAAATTCAAAGTCTCTGAAATTCATAGCAATTTCTTAATTGTAACCCCCTGTAAAATCAAAATAAAAAAGCAGGTCACATACTTCCAATACTCAATGTCACAGAATACACATACTATTCCAAAATAGAGGAAAAGCAGCATAGGTGAGGAAACACTGGACCAGAGCAATACTAAAAACCAGAAGGGCAAACTCCAAACTCTGCATCTCCATGTCTAATGTCAAACTGTTCTTTAGAGCTCCAACTCCTTTTAGCTTTGTTGACTGCAACCCAGTTCTCTCTCTTGGGCTGATTCCACATCCAGTGATATCCCACGACTTGGCCATCTCCAACATCTTGATATCTCTAACCCAATCCAGGATTTATCTTGATAGTTCCAAGAAATGGCCTCTTTGAGCCTCCATGAATTGACACTCCTGACACATGGCTAACCTCAGTGGCTTTCCTTAGCCATGGAGAGAGATTCCACAACCCCTTCTTGTATCCTTGACTCTAAAGCCAGAAACACTAACTGCAGCCAAAGCTGCCAAGTTCTGCTGCTTACCGGGTCTGGAACTTGGCCTCCATGTTCAATTACATTTGCATCAGTTTTTTATTTTTGATGGTTTCCTTTATGGCTTAAGCTTTTCTTTAATTCCTTTTTATAAATTGGAAGCTTAGCTGGATGGGATCTTGTCCTGAAGTTACCACTCCCTTTATTTCACTTAGCATCAGGCTTTTCTCTAAGCTTTTGTTTGTTTATTTGTTGAAGACAGGATTTCTCTTGTGTAGTCCTTACTGTTCTGGAACCCGCTCTATAGATCAGGATAGTCTCAAACTCAGTGATCTTTCTGCCTCTGCATCCTATGTGTACACCCATCACCTGGCTTCTTTAAGCTTTTAGCTCCTTGAGCTCAGGACCTGACTCCAACATCATCTTTCCTGGTGCTTTTTCTCCTCACAATGTGTATTTTATATTTGTCTGTGTCCAGCTTGCTCCTTTTCAGTATAGAGCTACATAAGAGTGATTACTAATAATCATGGGATATAGTGTCAATACTAGCCTAACTTGAAATCTCTTCTGCTAATTCCATTAATCCAAAATTCTTCAATTTAGCCTTAGACAGATTTTTAGGACAAGGGCAAAAAGCAGCCACATTCTTTGCCCATTATCACAAGAATGACTTCTAGGCTACTTGCTAATACTCTTCTCTCTGAAGACTCTTGAGCTCAGCCATTATAATTTACCTTGTTCTCACCATTACTGTATCCCATGTTCCTACTAGAATGGCCCATTAAACTCTGCTTAAAGCATTCAATCACTTTTCTCATCCGAAGTCCAAAAGTCTTCCATATTCCTCCAAAAAAACAGCATGGTCAGGTCTGTCACAGAAATACCCAAGTCCCTGGTACCAACCTCTGTCTTGGTCACTGTTCAATTGCTGTGAAGAGACACTAACCAAGGCAACTCTTATCAAGGAAAGCATTTAATTAGAGGCTTGCTTACAATTTCAGAGGTTAGTCCATTACTATCACCACAGTGAGAAGCATGGTGACATGCAGGTAGACATGGTGCTGGAGAAGTAGCTGAGAGTTCTATATCCTGATCCACAGGCCAACAGAGAGACATTGGAATTAGCATGGGCTCTTGAAACCTCAAAGCCTACCCTCAGTGACACACTTCCCCCAACAAGGCCACACCTCTAGTCCTTCTAATTCTTTCAAATAGTGCCACTTGCTGGTAACTAAGCATTCAAATATGTAAGCCTATTGGGGCTATTCTTATTCAAACCATTCAGTGCAGTAGATGTCAGTGGGGTATAACCACTTCAACATATGATCTAGGAGTCCAGGAGAGGGAAGAACAGTATCAACACTGCTCTAGGGACAATAGTGAGGGGAAGAAAATCAGAATCAACTGAGAGCAATGACAAGTACAGACTCTGAAATGATAGCTTACCCCAAGGAGTGCCGATGTCCTCTCCATTTCATCTTTGTCAACTGGAATCTTATGGTTTTCCATTGCTGTGAAGTTAAAGTCAAGAGCAGATCTTATTTTCATTGTATTAATGAATCCTTTTCAGAAAACTAAAGAGCCTCACTCTTTGATGACCTAATGACAACAATGCTCTTTTTTTTTTTTTACTCAAGTTTCACTGTAAGTCAACCTCTGGAAGCTGAAGCATCAAAAGAATTGGACTGCTGGGGATACAATCTAATAACAGAACATTTGCCTAGTACAACCCAGGTCCTGGGCTCAGTTCCCCCATATGAAGGATGTGGGACTATAAGGGTCCCAGTCTGGCTCTTTGCACACTCTGGATGGAGAGTCACTCCTGGCCCTGGAGCAGGACCTGGCCAGAGGCAGATAGGCAAAAGTCTTGGAGGATGCTTAAAGGGAGGGTCTTAAGTACCAGAGGAGAAAAGCACAGAACTGTAGGATTAGCCTTAAGTTAAGATAACACAGGTGGGTAAATGTCAATGAAACCTCCTTCTGGCTAGACAGAACAGGGAGAATCTTCATGGCTTCAAGTCCTTCCAGACCAGGAAATGATGCAGCCAAGCCCTCTTGTTGCAGAAGAGAAGACCATGTGCTAGCAACCTCTTTGGATGAACTGCAGCACCCACTCTACTGTAAGGTAAATCATTCCTGAACAATTTAAAGATTCTCCAAAAGGATGACTATGCTTTGCTTTTATGGTAACTCACCTGCCAAAATTGGTATCAATGGAAGCTCCAAAGTAGAAAATAGCTGCCATAAGCCATAAGCCTGTTTTACAGGAAGAAATAACATAAATATGGATTTGACTTATTATCTACATTTGGTTGAAAAACAACTTGACTTTGTTGTTATGATTAAAGCTACCTCAGTCTGAAGTGGTTTCTCTTCGTATCTTCATTCTTTTTGATAAAACTTTTATTTCCATCAGAGACTATTTTCTTACTATCTGAATATCTGGTAAATATATTCCAAAATTTCACAAAGCCTCCTCTTTCTCACTTTCAGAAGTGTTTGTGTTATTGGAGTCTTCCATTTTAACTACAGAATGGCTCACTTAATTCCAATCATTTTACCTAGTCTTCATCAATCTTGCATTATTGGCCCTTCAGACTAGTCAAGAATGTTGGAATCTTTTATGTTAGGCCACCTGTTTTAAGAGTATGAAATCATTTCTCTTTTATGCATATCACCTTCCATGTTGTTTGTTTTTTTATAGGTCCCTATGTATACACAGGGTGTCATGTAGCCTAGTCTGGCTTCAAACTCTCCATAGATGAGCCTGCTCTTGTACTTCTTCCTACTCTCACTTTCTAAGTGCTGGGATTATAGGCATGTCCATCACACCACATTTTCTATGACATTAACTGTAGTATTTTCTGCTGTTACCTAAGAGTACTGGGCCTCATGTAGTTCCCCTCAATTTCTCTGTGTGTTTCTGCCCTCTAAGGTAGACTGATCCTCACTAGGACACATCAAATGAGCTCTTCCTCAACCCTTAAACAGTTTTCCTGTTTGGGCAGTTCCTAAGAGCAGGAGAGGACAGAAGCAGCTTGACTTAGAGCCAGAAACAGAAAAACCCCCAGCCTGTCTAGGAAGCTTCTCATCTTTCCAGTCTCCTTCAACTTTGCCTCGGGACATGGTCTTTCCTTCAGTTTTACTCAGTTGTCTCTCCACTGGCTACAGCTTCCCAATACGAATCTAACTGAAGCAAGTTGATTGCATTCTATTACTAACTAAATAACTCTTAGTATCATAAACACTCTAGTTAAATGTGAGGCTTCAAAACAATTGTTCTCAATATACAAAACATGTTTTAAAACTGCAGGAATTGTCATTTCAGTCTTTCCTTTTCTAAATGAGGCACAGGTTAACTTGGCCATAGGACAAACATCTTACTTCATGTGAGTGTGGGTAACAAACAAAAACATAGGTCTTATACAGTTAGAAATTACAGTATTAAAAAAATGACTTGCCTTCAACTTAGAACAAAGATCCATTGTAAGGTCGTAGAGTATCTTCAGATTCACACATACATCCTGACTCTTTAAAATGAATACATTAAAATTAGATGAACTTAAAAATTCTCATCACAGTCTGGGAACTGATATCACTTACAAAAGTGTTTCTAGTGACATGGGAAGATGCTCTTGATGGCTTGTGTGTCAATCACCATAGACAAGGTCCCTACAGAAGAGTACCTCCATTGAGCAAGTCAGGCTGTCCACAGGGATATACTTCCCCAGCCCAGTATTTTCTTCATTGTACAGTTAGAGAAATAAAGCTCCTAGTGCCTGTTGTAATGATTAAATGATTGGAAAAGCCAGAAACATAGATTTTTCAGATCCCATAGTATCTCATTTCTGCTCTACCACACAGCAACCACTTGAAGGGTGTTACATTCACACTAACTTATCCATTAACACCCTAGGACAGGTAAATATAAAACTCCTAAGAAGCCACAAACAGAAGCTATGTTCAAAGAACAGAGAGGGAAGGTGGAACAAGAGGCAGCCCCTCAACACAGAATCTGAGCTCTTCCTAACAGGGATCTTCCCAACAGTCTATTCAGCATCCCACTCTGCCAAATAGCCCCAAACTCTAGGATGCTCAGATTTACCTTTCTGCTAAATTCCCACATTAGGAGAAACTCCTAATGTATGTAAAAAGTATGTGGATGATAGCTGGACTTATGCTAGCATGGCTCTTCAGTCTTCATGAACTTGGCTCTCTCTTTGAACAACTCAGGAGATATGAAGCAGAGGACCACATCTCTGCCACCACCTAGAACAAGCATATATGGCTTCCTACAGCTCTCTCAATCTCAAAGTAATCACAAGCTTCCACGCTGAACCATCCCACAGACCAGTTCCTTGGCATAGTACAGCCCCTTCAGAGCTCGGCATGTGCCTGGATCCTAGGGTCCCATTCTCTGTACCAAACTGTCCTTGTTGTCCCTACTAACGAGCTAATTTTCTAGGAGGCCTTGCCACTTATTTCACTCCTTTTATCTGAGCTCCCTTTAATTCTGAGGAACTCTAGTCACCTTTTCAGAGTGGCATATAAGCAGATCCCATAAACTAAAACCCGACATCCACCTTTCACTCTCAGTACTGCAAGGTTCTTCCATGGCCCCATTTGGCCAAGAACCATGATTGGAACTGCATTTAAAGCTGTCTCTTATCCTCATGAGGCAAGGACAAGGGACCTCAGAAATAAAGAGTAGAAGCTCTAGATCAGGCTTAACAGCATCATTAAGCATCTGTGCCAACTTGCATCCTGCATTAAAAGAACATACCATCTAGAGCTGATTTTCATTCCATGCAGCCATCTTTTTTTTTTTTTTCAAGACAGGGTTTCTCTACTACTCAGCTATTAAAAACAATGAATTTATGAAATTCTTAGGGAAATGGATGGATCTGGAGAATATCATCCTGAGTGAGGTAACCCAATCACAAAAGAACATACATGGTATGCACTCTCTGATAAATGGTTATTAGCCCAGAAGTTTGGAATACAGGAAGAACAACCCACAAACCACAAGAAACTCAAGAAGGAAGACCAAAATGTGGACATTTCATTCCTTCCTAAAAGGGGGAATAAAATACCCACGGAAGGAGTTCCAGAGACTAACTGTGGAGCAGAGACTGAAGGAAGGACAAGCCAGCCTAATATAGCTATCTCCTGAGAGGCTCTGATAGTACCTGACTAATACAGATGTAGAGGCTCGCAGCCATCCATTGAACTGAGTACAGGGTCCCCAGTGAAGAAGTTAGAGAAAGGACCAAAGGAATTGAAGGGTTTGCAGCCCCTTAGGACAAACAACAATATGAACTAACTAGTACTCTCAGAGCTCCCAGGGACTCAACCACCAACCAAGGAGTATACATGGTGGGACTGATTGTTTTGGCAGCATGTGTATGGTAGAGGATTGCAAAGTCAATCATCAATGGGAGGAGAGGCCCTTGGCCCTGTGAAGATTCTGTGCCCCAGTGTAGGGGAATGCCAGGGTCAATAAGTGGGAGAGGGTGGGATAGCAAGCATGGGGAGAGGGGAAGCAACAGGGGTTTGTTCTTGTTGTTGTTTGTTTGCTTGTTTTTTGGAGGGGAAACTGGGAAAGGAGAAGTCATATGACATGTAAATAAAGAAAATATCTAAAAAAAAAAACAAAAAGACAGGGTTTCTCTGTATATAGCCCTGAATGTCCTGGAACTCACTCTATAGACCAGGCTGGCCTCGAACTCAGAAATCTGCCTACCTCTGCCTCTCAAGTGCTGGGATTAAAGGCATGCATCACCACTGCCTGGCTCCATGCAGCCATCTTATCCCCTCTATAATATGTGGGAATAATAATAATAATAATAATAATAATAATAATAATAATAATAATAAACAACTATGCTTAAAGTCATAAATCCAAACTGAACTTGTTAAGGTGAAAAACAGTAGCATGTGCACATCTAGTATCCCCATATGTGCACTGGGACTGATAATACTGAGGTAGACAATTTCCTGCAGTCATATTTCAGTTTGTTTAGGGAATCTTTGCCATACTGAGTAGGATTGTAATGACTGTGAGGGAAAAGGGATACTTCCCAAGTGCTAAAATGGAATTTTGGTTCCTATATGGCCACTCCCCAGGGTGCCAGGACCAATTCCCATTCTTATAAGAACTTCTTCTCTGATTCTGAAATCTATTTCATGACCTTCTGGTATACCTCTTTTTAAATTCAAGAATACAGTGTTTCTGGTATTTACAGTCTTATCCATGGGACACAGACCCTCACTCTACACATTGTAGTTATGAGGATGAAGGGCAGGGTATGCAAGCTCTCACATCTGCTGTTGTACCTTTGGCCATCTGAATGTTCATGTGTAGTGTTCCACCATGTGGCTGAGTAAGGGGCCATGGCTGTGACTGCACTGCTCCCTAACATATCTCCTTCAGGAGAGGTAGCTTTTAAAGACCGAGGGTATTCACAGCACAAGAGAGCTTGGAGAAACTCACCTTGTCTTCTCCACCTAGACTGAGGTGGCTGTTCCCAAAAGTCAGCCAACAAGAACGCTAAAGATTTACAAAAGGACAGTCCTCTGTTCAAAGAGGAGGTGCTACTTACACTAGAGAATCTATAGAAGAACTATATTGTAATGAGACATGCCTGGAAATCTCTCATCATTATTCACTGACCTCTACCAGAAACACCTTAGCAAAAAAAGAATTTGGTTAGAACAAATGACATGAAAATGGGTGCTGGCTATATTCTTGTTACTATTAGATTATTTATGAAGTAGGAAAAGTCAGGGTTGTATTAAGTTAGACAGAACCTCATCTTAAACATCTTACCACAGTATTTCTTGAGGCATCACTGAGTGTGCTGCTCGGTTTGACTACAATGGGCTTTTCTAGGTGTTTTTCTACGAGATCTTGAAATGAAGGTGCAGTGTCATTGGGATCTATGAGCCATGCAGCAACTCTGGCATCTAGTCCTACAAAACCAGCAACTGCAGAGGAAAAGGTCACTTAGCATTCATTCAAGTCACAAGTAATTGTTGTTTCCCATCTTTACACTAAGCAGAGAGTTTTCCAAATATGAAACACAAATGGCTGAGAAACATTTAAAGAAATGTGCAACATCCTTAGCCATTAGGGAAATGTAAATTAAAACTACTCTGAGATTCCATCTTATCCCACTCAAAATGTCCAACATCAATAAAACAATTGATAATGCTGACAAGAATTCTGACAAACGAGAACATTTATTTATTGCTGTGGGAGTAAAAATTCAGCCAGTGTGGAAAAATAAGTGTGGAAGTTCCTCAGGAAGATGGGAATGGATCTTCCTCAAGATCCAGCTATGCCATTCTTGGGCACATACCCAAAGGATTCCACATCTTACTATAAAGACACTAGTTTACTTATGTTCACTGCTGCACTATTCATAGTTGCCAGCAATTGGAAACAGCCAACATGTCCATCAACTGACAAATGGATAATGGAAATATGGTACATTTACACAATGAAATATCATTCAGTTGTTGAAAAACCAGTGAAATTTTGAAATCTGCAGGTTAAATGGATGGAGCTAGAGAAAAAAAATCCCAAGTGAGTAAGGCAGACCCAAAATAGACAAAAAGTACACATTTCCTCTTATTTGTGGATGTTAAGCTTTTAAGCTTTTGATATATGTACTAAAATTCAAATAATCACAGACATTAGGTACCTAGTAAGGGGCCAGTGGGATGGAGAGGTTCTTCCAAGAAAGGGGAAATAGAACATAGTGTTGCAGGGAGAAGAGGGGGAACTAGACTAGAAGGATTCGATGGGACAGAGGATGGAAGATCCAAGTTAAATAGGGACTGTAAGAGGAATAATGTACAATTAAAACTCAAGGATTTGCTGGGCAGTGGTGGCGCACACCTTTAATTCCAGCCCTTGGGAGGCAGGGGCAGAAAAAAACCCACAAAAAAAAACTCAAAAAACAAAACAAACAAACAAACAAACTCAAGGGTTCAACAGTGAATAGTTTTACCCTGTTTAGTTTTATTCCTGTCTCCCTCTGTCTCCCTCTGCCTCTCTCTGTCTCTGTCTCTCTGTCTCTCTCTCTATCTCTCTGTCTCTCTCTCTGTCTCTCTCTCTGTCTCTCTCTCTCCTTCTTTCTAGTTTTTCAAGATGGGGTTTCTTGGTGAAGTCCTGGCTGTCCTAGAACTCTCTCTGTAGACCCTCTGGCCTCTGCTTTCTGAGTACTGGGATTCAAAGCATACACCAGCTATTCCCTACTCTTTTAAAGATACTACACACCTTGCCTTGTTTGATGCTGTGTTGTAGTTCTTAGTGTCTGCAGTCATTGATGGTAACAACAAGGCCCATTGTAACTATGTTTCAGGGGTCATTCTTTACACTAAAGGAGTATAAACTGGTACAAATATAAGAATAACACAAACACAGCAGAGGAAGTGTCTTTTTCCACCCATGGCAGGTGAAGAAGCAGTGCCTATGTGGCCAAGAGCCCTTGGAGCAGGTGACATGGTGCCCTGCCCACTTTTCTAAGTCTTAGGGACAATAAGAATGGTGACTTACCATGCTTCCAACTGCCATCTTCACCATAGAGCTGCAGTACTGTTCTCACAAAGTCCTTGGCATTAAAACAAACAACGGGGCACTTACACCTAAGTGTCCAAAACAGTATGTTCCTAGACAAGGGAAAATTCATCATTTAGATAGTAATTTGGGTCTTGGAAAAATATTGTAATATCAAAGAGCTATCTATCCTTATACAGTGTATACACACACCGTGATTAACTATGAGGTGGGCATTGCTTCTTATGCACAGCTCATACACTGTGAAGCTTTGACTCAGGGCTTATCTCTGAGAAAAGCTTCTATTTCTGAAGCTCCTGGTCCAAGCCCCTCCAAGCATTCCACCTCTCAGCATGTCAGGTCTTTCCTTCTGCCATTTCACTGTGCCACTTCTACCCATATTGCTGGGGATGGCATATGCTCTTGCATGTCTAATCTTCTCCACCCACAACTTGTGCAACCTGCTCAAGAGATGTTCTGGGCAAGCAGCCTACCCACACACCTTTCACAGAAGGACCCACATGTGCTAAACTGCAGCTTCTTCCATCACCTTATGAACTTCTGAATGCGGGATAACAGTAAACATTTATCATAGCAGATACAAGGCTACCATTTCACAAGGTTGCCACACTGAAACAATCACAGTGCTACAAGGTAGGCACTCCATCCAATATGAGATGAAGGGACTTGGATTCAGATATGTCACACCAAATAGATGGTAAGGCTGAGTTCTGATACTGTATCCTGCTACTGCTAGAAGATAAGCCCTAAGTTCCTCTTTATGAAAAAGTACAATAGTACATTAAAAAGAGCTCTTTGGTGGGGTAAGAAAGGAAGAAGCCAGGGGCCCAGTAGACATGCACACTGAGTGGTGTATAGCTGGATTTTGCTTGTCTGGCTCCACTGATAGACACTGCATAGTGCTTTGAAAGTGATGTGGTTTGTCCTTGATTTGTTGGAACAGGAGACCAAGATGGTAGGGAGGTTAAATTGCCAATAGCACTGGGTCTTGGGTTAGATAAGACTAGTAAGAGACGCAAGAAAGAGAATGAAGAAGTTAAGAATGGTAGAAAATGGAGTATGGGGACCTCCCTGACATATGCTGAAGCATACATCCAGGATGAAGTGATCTAATGACTACCCTGCCTTCTCCTGCGGAGAAATTCAAGCTGGCTTAAGTCTATCTTGGTAGGACAAACAGCAGAACAGTTTCTTATGGGCTGGGAGGTGGCTCAGTGGAAAAAAGCACGTGTCACACAAACACTAAGACTGGAATTCAGGTTCTGTTCTAGTTTGCTTCCTGCTGCTGAGATAAAACACCAGAAGCAACTTGAGAAGAATAGGGTTTATTTAATCTTACAGGTTATATTCCTTCATCAAGGAAAGTCAAAGCAGGAACCTGGAGGGAGAAACTGACACAGAGACCATAGAGGAATGACTGCTAGTTCACTTGCACCAAGGTTCATGTTCAGATACCTTTTTAATACAGCCCAGATCCACCTGTGTGCCAGAGACAGTGGGCTGGCCCCTCCTATATCAATTAGTAATTTTAAAAGTGTCTCATAGACATGGCCATAGGCCAATTGGATCAAGGCAAATCTATAGTTGAAGTTCCCTCTTCCCAGATAACTCTAGGTTTGTGTCAAGTTGACAGCTGAAACTACCTATGGCAGATTCCCAGAACCTATCTATGTAAATGTTTTGTGTCCTGCCTGTAATCCCAGGACTGGGTAGACAGGGATCCCTACAGCAAGCTGGCTAGCTAGACTAGTTAAATAGATGAGCTCTACATTTAACAAGAGACTCTGCCTCAATAAAATAAAATGCATACATACATGTACATATATATATACACGTGCAAACACACACAATTCATACATATGCAAAATTTCTTAGTATATATTTAGCATATATTTATAAAGTATGATTTAAATTGATTTTGAATCCTAAATACACTATTATAGAATTGGGACTATGTTCCCAGTTTTATAGTACATGAGGGACTATCTTTTCTAGAACTTAATAAGCTTCAAAATGATACTGAGGCAGTGCTCCTGGGTGTAGGGTCATGAAATTGAAAAAACAAAATCCTTCCCTAACCCTCACAGAGCTTAGTAATGGACATACAATAAACAAAATAAGATGTATGAATGGTGGTGGTGATAGACATTATAGAAAACGTGAGCTACACAGATAGCCTGGCTGTTAAAAGGTGAGGCTCTCAAACAAATAATACAAGAGAAATGTGAAGATAATGATTGTATAAGGTGCTGAGCTAGGGAATCATTTTATCCAGATGTTTAGAAAAGAACTAAATGAGAAATAACACATGGATGAAGATGTGATAAGGTGAACAAAGTCTAATTGATAAAGAAAAGTTCACAGGCAGGGCAGCGGTGGCACACGCCTTTAATCCCAGCACTTGGGAGGCAGAGGCAGGCAGATTTCTGAGTTTGAGGCTAGCCTGATCTTCAGAGTGAGTTCCAGGACAGCCAGGACTACACAGGGAAACCCTGTCTGGAGAAACAAAAGAAAGAAAGAAAGAAAGAAAGAAAGAAAGAAAGAAAGAAAGAAAGAAAGAAAGAAAGAAAGAAAGAGAAAAAGAAAAAAGAAAACTAAAGAACTAGAAAGTCTCTACCATATTTAGGCACAATTTAATGAAGTCCATTTGGTTCACAATTGCAGCAGCAAAATCCAAAGAGCACGGCACTGGCTCCATCAGGGGCCCCTGCTAGCACCACAGCATGATGAAGAGACAGAAAGGGAGCCAGCGAAGGATAGAAGAGGCCAAGCACATGGTGGCCTCAACTCATAACAGGCCACCAGTGGTCACTCTTGCAAAACCACACTAATTCATTCAGGAAGGAGGAGCCTCTATGACCTACTCACTATGTGCTGAGTCCCTTCTCTTATGTGTCTATTACCTCAAAACAGCAACCCTGGGGACTGAGCCTATATCTATTTGAGTAACCTTTTTTACATTGTGTGAAGACATCTCTGTGTTTTCAATTGTTAATTGTGTACTGGCAAAGAGCTAAATGCTGGCAGGATCTTGGTATAGTTATTTCTATGGCCCTTCACTGGTCTCACATTTTGTAAGTATTTGTCCTTCCTCACTAGCCTAGAAGCAATCTAGAATTGTATATGATTGGCTTTAATAAAGAGCTGATGACCAAAAATTGGGCAAGAAGTGGAGGGAAGAACTTTGTGGGGGGGGGGGGGGCGCTGAGACTGACTAGAGGAATAAATAAGATGTGGGGATTCACCAGCAGATGGACCAGAGTGGAACAGAGAGGTAGAGCTAGCCATGTGGCAAAATGTAGTGCCAGGATTAGTTAGGTTAAGCTAGACAGCTAGGGCTGGGAGACTGCTAAACACTAGCTAAGGTTTAAAATATTAAAAAGCCTCTGTGCCATTATTTATACTGCTGGCAGGTCCAAAAGTACACACACACACACACACACACACACACACACACACACACACACACATGCATACATGTATATGTACATATACAAAACTGTTTATTGCATAAACCACCCAAGCCACATTTTCAGACAAGCACTATCCTTAGTAATATTGAAGAAAACTTCATGTTTCCAGGCAATGATGACTTATACTTTGCCATAAAGGAAAAAACTAGAATGCTAGTGAAAATCACCTGGAACCCTGGTAGTGGCCGTGAGTTTCCAGGCTAGAGGATGAGGCTTCCCCCTGACATCTCATTGCAAAGCTGTCACAATACTGGAACAGGTTCCCTGGGCATCAGGATGGATCCTCCATTCCACAAACTCTGAGGGAGGAAACCACTGCTTTCTTGTTTTTTTTTGTTGTTGTTGTTTTAATTAATTAATTAATTTGTTTTTTCGAGACAGGGTTTTTCTGTGTAGCCCTGGCTGTCCTGGAACTCACTCTGTAGACCAGGCTGGCCTTGAACTCAGAAATCTACCTGCCTCTGTCTCCCAAGTGCTGGGATTAAAGGCGTGTGCCACCACTTGCCTGGTACTTTCTTGTTTTTTTTTTTTCCTTTTAAAATAATTTCATGTGTTCATAAAAAAAAAAAAAAAAAAAAAAAGTTTAAATAGTTAAAACTGGAGCTTGGGAAGCTTTACATTTAATGTAATAAAGATTTCTTACCTGACAAACAGACTATGTGCTTCTTGCTTTGGGTCCCAGAAAGGGGAATGCTCGGTATGTATGTAGATACAGTGATCTGTGGATGTGAAGTCCTTGCCCAGAGCACCACCATGGGCTGGGAGAGTCAGAGGGCTGCTGCCTACATGGCTTTTTAGTAACACCACAATTCCTTTAACAGGACAAGTTAAAGCCTGTGAAGACACAGTAATGTAAAGTCACAAATGAGAGCAAGCTATAAGATAAAGGAGTACCATTTACAATGAACTTTAAAAATGTCATTTAAAAAATATCTGCATGTGCATGTATAAGTTCGCCTGCTGCAGGTGTTGAGGGGCAAGGGCAGGGAAGAGTATCTCTTCCTTGCCCAAGCCACCCCACAACAGATTAGGGGCTAGGGGCGGGCCAGCTCTCCTGAACTTATGTCCTAAGGGTCACCTCCCCACTACTCCCCTACTTCATCATCAAATTCAGCTTTTCTGTGCTGCCTAAATTGTCCTTGAAATTAAAAGAAGCTTCCCCACCAAAACAAAACATAAAGATTCAACATAAACCCCTTTGTATTAAGCCCCTACCTGGATGTTTCATTATGATGACATAATGAAATAATGATAATATTTATATGGAAATGTAAAGGAACCCTGATAGCCAAAATAGCTTTGAAAAAGATTAACTCAGTTGGAAGATGGAAGAATCTTCCTTCTGATTTCTAAATTTGTTACAAACCTCAGTTAGTCATCAAGACAGTATGCTTTCTAGTATAAAACATACACAAAGAGTAAAGGAAAGAATCAAACATATGGAAATCAACCCTTAGAGGTGACATACCATACACTTATAACCCTAGCATTCAGAAAACCGAATGAGCAGGCGGATGCTCATGAGTTTGAGTTTAAGGCCAGCTTGGGGTATATAGTGAAACTTTGTCTCAAACAAAACAAAACAAAAGCCCAGAGTAGAAACAGAAATCAACCCTTAGATTTACAGCCAACTGATTTCCAATGAAAATGTTATGAAGATTAAATTTATTGTCCACTTGTCGGGATTTAGAGCTACCATGGAGACATACCTCCTTAATGTGTCTATAGGATGCTTTTAGAAAGGCTTAACTGAGCAGGGAGGACTACTCTGAATGTGGGCAACACTATCCTACAGACTCTGGTCCTGGAATGAATATAGCAAGAAGAAGAAAGTCAGATAAAACAAGCGTTCATCTGTCTCTGCTTCTTAACCATGAGTGCGATATGATCAACTACCTCAAGCTTCTGCTACGAGGCCTTCTCCACCATAAAGAACTATATTCTCAAATTTTGAGCAAAATAAACCTCCCCCCCCCACACACACAATTGTTTTTGTCAGAGATTTTTCTCACAGTAATGAAAGAAGTAACTAATAAAAGCACTAAAAGATTTAAATGAGAGGCTGACTGATTTAAATCAGTGGTTAAGAGCACTGACTGCTTTTCCAGAGGTCCTGAGTTCAAATCCCAGCAACCACATGGTGTCTGACAACCATCTGTAATGGAATCTGAAGCCCTCTTCTGATGTGTCTGAAGACAGCTACAATGTACTCACATAAATAAAAATAAATATTAAATCTTTTTTAAAAATTGAAAGAGAAATGTATTTTCAACAAATAGAGCTGGGATGATTAGATAGTCACCTGCAAAGAGTGCATTTCCACAGCCTAGAAAAGATTAACTAGAATGGAACACAGATTTAGATTTAAGAGTTAAAACTACAAAACACTTAAGAATAAAACTGGAAAAAAAAAAAAAATAAAACCAGGGCGAATCTGCTTGACTTGGGGAAGTCAAAGTGGGTGGGGGGGGTGGGGGGGTGAGTATGTGAATATGTGAGTGTATGTGGAAGCCAGAGCAGAAAGCCAGGTATCTTCAATTGCCCTTTATGTTATTGCTTTAAGACAGGGTGTCTCACTGAATGGACAGCCCGGTCTTTTAGCTAGGCTAGCTAGCTAGCTTGCTAGCAAGTACACAGGATCACCAGTCTCAGTCTCCCAATGCTGAAGTTACATGCATGCAAAGCTGTGCTCTGCTTTTTCTGTGACTGCTAGGGATTTGAACTCAGTTCCATATGCAAGCAAAGTGAATGCTCTTACCCACTGAGCCATCTCCCCAAGCCCCAAGCATTCTGAATATGCTAACAAAAACACAAAAATAGGATCTTTAAAGTTTCTTTCTCAAATTTCTCAAGAAATTCGAATGAAAATTCACAGATTGAGAAAATTGCAAATCATATCTTATTAGAGATCAGAATCATAAAAGCATATAAAAATTCTTACATATCCAAAATAGAAAAAATCATAACCTAATTCAAAATTAGGCAAAAAAATCTTGAATTCCACCAAAGATACATGAAGAACAATAAGTACATAAAAGTGCTCAGTATCACCACTATTGAGCAAATGCACTTCAGCAATATAACAAAATAACACTTTGCATCCACAAGAATGGCTTAAGTAGAAAATATAATAAAATCTCCAGCAGGTGGAGAATTTGACCCTCTCAGGCACAACTGGTGGAAGGTAAAATGGAGCACCGCCTCTAGAAAACAGTTTGTCAGTTGGTCAGAATTGACAGGAACCCTACATTGTCACAATCACTTGCCAAAGTAGAGGAAGTAAGGCTTAAAATCTTGTTTATAGCTCTTATCAAAATCAGAAAGAGGATTTGTTTTAAAATGAGGTCTTTTTTAAGATTTATTTATTATTATATGTAAATACACTGTAGCTGTCTTCAGACACTCCAGAAGAGGGCATTAGATCACACTACAGATGGCTGTGAGCCACCATGCGGTTGCTGAGATTTGAACTCAGGACCTCTGGAAGAGCAGTCAGTGCTCTTAACCTCTGAGCCATCTCTCCAGCCTCATTGAAATGAGGTCTTAACTATGTTTCCCTGGCTGAACCCAAATTCCAGAGTTCAAGTTACCCTCCTGCTCTAGTCTCTCAAGTGCTAGTGCCTCAGGCATGTGACACTACTGTTTACTAACCTGCTTGGTACTGAGCTGTGTGGAACCGTCCTTGTACATCAATGTCACCACCAGGGCTGCTGCCTGCTTAAAAGCATCCATCAGCTGGACTTTTGCCAAATCACCCAAATATCTAACATCACACAGCTGTTCCCCAAAAGCTCTCGTGTCCTTGGAGTTTGGCCAAGGCTCAGTCTCTTCAGTATCTTTCTCCAGCACTATATGTTTACTTGCTTTTTCTGGGGAATTACTACATGTGATATATTTTCTTTTAAGATTCATGCTGTCCTCATCTTCTTTGCCTATATTTTCCTTTAGGAAATGCTTTCTCTTATGCTCCATGTTCTGTAAAACTGAAGCTTCCTGATCATACTGTGGAATTAAGTAAGTAGAAAGACCCAATGAGCTGATGCTCTTCTGTACTTGACCAGCAGAGAGCTGACATGTGAGCTTAGTAATGGAGGGCTGAGGAGAGAGCTCAATGGATCCTCTTGGTATCTGGGTTATTAATGACTCAGGGTTCTGCAGAAAAAAGGAAAAATATTTCATTACAACATGGATTCATGAGACGTGTAGAAACCAAGTGCATTTCTGATATAGCTTATCAAAGATAACGAGAGCACACAAGTTTTACATT
>JADRCD010219132.1:0-17261 GCA_019843815.1 Montemys delectorum
GTCCCAGGCCTTCGAAGTCAGGTTCTCTGACTCTTGGGCACCCCGTGGAAGAGCTGAGAACAGAGTGGGGGCCCTCGGGCTGGATTTTTCCCCGGCCCAATTCCGGCTGGGTTCCTCAGCTTGTTTGGTAGGCGGCTTGGCTTGGTAGAAGCCATGACTAGGAGCGCTGAGGCCTCTTGTGGGAGATGGCTCTTTAGATGAAGACCTGCTCCATGGCTCTCTACGGTGAATCCTGATGAGAAGAGACAGTCCATGGTTTGAAGACATTTATTGTCATGATGGAAAGTTGATGAGTTAAAAACCATACCCCACTTTCTCAGGGCAAGTCTAAGGTTAAATACCTTTTGCAGGGAGGAGTGCCTGGGAAGGAGAGCTTAATTGGCTAAGTCCTTCAGGCCTTTAAGTACCTTATTAAAATGGAGATCTGTCTTGAGGCTATGTGATCTAAGGTCATATACTCTACCAGTGGAGGGGCTTAGGGCGTTGCCCTTATGTGACTGATGGCCATAGAATTATGGAGAGCTGCTGCCTCCTGTCAGGGGCCTGGTGTCCAGGAGAGTGGCAAAATACCTACCGCCCCTTGCAGGGTCACCTGCAGGGTCACCAGGGTTTCAAACCTAGCTCAACCAAAAACCAGGCTGCCTTTCACAGTCCAACAGATTCTCTTATTTTTCTTTTGGGGTTGGCCTCAAACTCAGAGATCTGCCTGCCTCTACCTCCCAAGTTCTAGGATTAAAGATGTACCCACCACCACCCAACAAGAATAGATTATCTAATGCAAACAAACTGATCTTGATATCCATCCCAGTCTGAGAACACAATATCTATGTAAAACTCTGAAAGATGAGGTCAGCTTTGCACACAAAATTCTCAACACAGCTACACATACAGCAGGCACTGAAGGGTCTTCCCCAACATCTAGGTAGTATCAATCTTAATTTCTCCAGGAATAATTTACCAAATTTAATGGTTGCCACCCTGTCAGTTCCTGATGACTTATTTTACCTTTATTTCAAACTTTATGGATTCACCCATCTGCCATGTCCTGATGCTCAGATTCTGTACTTCCTATCCTCACCCTCATCCAAACAGTTATGAATTTATTTTATTTATGCAATACACAGCAACACAGTCTTGCTTTTTGTACACCATCGAGCTATTACTTAAGACAAATCAAATGCAATCTCATGCCTACAGAAATAATTGTTACGCACAAAGAACGTTCTAAATAATAAGCCCATGGAGATTATGTGAGCAAAGACGTGGCAACAGAGACTATAGTGTACTCACAAAATAAGTGGTGCCCAGTGTAGTGACTCACACTTATAATCCCAGGACTCAGGAGGGTGAGGCAGAAGGACTGTTTGAAGCCACTTGGGGTACTTAGCAAGACAACATCTCAAGAAAAATGTCTGAAATAAGAATAGATACAGAGTGATAAGTATTTGGACTAGGGAGAAGAATATATGAAAGTATAGTATTTAATGAGCCTAAAAAGGTATGACTGAGCACTTAAATACCAAGTCTTAGATTCGGTTCCTGTAGCTTCCATAAAATGCCCTGAAGAAAGCAACTTAGGATAGAATTTATTTGGGTTTCAATTCCAGGCTGCAGTCCATCACCTTGGAGAAGTCAAGGCAGCAGGAATCTGAAGCAGCTAGTCACTTTACATCTATATTCAAGAGCAGAGAACAAAGAATTAATGTCTACATACCTGTGCTCAGCTCCTTTTCTCTACTCCCACAATCCAAGACCTCCTTCCTAGGGAATGTTGCCACCCAGAGTGGGTTTGTCTTTCCACCTCAGTTAACATAATCAAGGTAGTTCCCCACAGACACACCCACAAGCCATCCCAATCTAAATAATCCTCTCTGGGACTACTTTCCCAGTGACTTAAGATTGTGTCAAGTGGGTAATTAAGACTAACCATCAAGCTGGGCAGTGGTGGCACATGCCTTTAATCCCAGCACTTGGGAAGCAGAGACAGGTGGATTACTAAATTAGAGGTCTACAGAGTGAGTTCCAAGACAGCCAGGCCTATACAGAGAAAACCTGTCTCGAAAAACCAAAAAAAAAAAAGACTAACCATTGAAGCAAGCAAAGAAATTTTAACCTTAATAGGTTCTAAAGACTTACTGAAGGATTGTGAACAGGGATGACGTTTGGAACTGGACATTTACTAACCCAGAGACATGTAAGTGGTGACATGGAGTGACAGAGATAAGGAGATGGGAGATCCATTATGGAAGTTTAGGGAATGGGTTCTTAAAGTCTAAATTCATAAGCATACAGTACAAAATAAAGAAACAGATTTGAAAAGCACATGAATATGAAAGCAAGCTGCCTATAATGGGGCATGTAATCTCAGTGCTCAAAAAGAAAGCTGGCCATAGTAGAGCAGGTCTATAATCTCAGAGTTTAGAAGGACCTTGTCTCAAAAACAAAACAGACAAAAAAAAAACAAAAAACAAAAAAAAACAAAAAACAACAACAACAGCAACAACAACAAAATAAAATGAAGCAGAATTGTAGAAATTGGCTCAAGATTGTTCAACGAGCAAAAGACTATCTACACTAAGCATCCTGCTGAGGCAAAACAGAAAGCAGTGGTCAGAGTCTCAAACAGAGAAGGGCAAAGAAATAGATAGAGGTTATTCATTCCTTTAAATTGAGCTTTAAAGATTGCACGGGAGTTTTCCTGACAGGAAAGGATGAAACCCTCTGAGCAGATAAAATAACAACATGCACACACCTAAAGGAAGCTTTAGATAAAAGGGGGATTTTTAAAATTCCAATGCATATGTCAAACAATAAAGAATTGAAGTGAGGCCAAAACAGAGCAGTAATCAATGTGGAAAATTCCAGGCTAAAACATTTGACCTTTGTCTTAATGGAAGTGGTATGCTTCTAGATGTTTTTAGAAAAGGAAATGACATGGTCAAAAAAAAGTTTTTTAGGATAGAGACATAGCTTAGCAGACAAGAACACTTACCATCGAAACAGAGGACCAAAAAAGGTCAAAAAAGGGAACTACTTCTCTTAAGCTTGTCCTCTGATCTCAAAATGCAGACACAAAAAGTAAGTGATTTTAAGATTGTTGTTGTTTCTGGTTATCCGTTGTCCCTAAGGATGACATTTTTAACGAATAAAAACACCTGTTAAAAGTAACCTTTTGGAGGGTTGGAAGTTCCAGGCCTGTCTGGGCTACATAGTTAGCCTAGAATCTATTTAAAAAGGTAAAAAAAAAAGGAGACATATAGCTAGAGAAATGACTCAACAGTTAACACCTTAGCTATTCTTCCAGCAGACTTGGGTTCAATTCCTAGTATCCACAACTGCCTGTTACTTTAGTTCCTGTAACTCTTCTGACCTTCAAGGACATTGCATACTTGTGGTTCATAGACACACATGCAGGCACAACACCCATACACATATAATTAAGTAATTAATTAAAAATAAAAGAGAGATAAGAGGGACATGGAGATCAGGGAGAGAGCTAGGTTTTTGGTTGGTCTTCCAGAAATCCAAGGAGCATTATGGGTGTGGTCACATACACTAGTAATTCATTAGGAGCTCAGGAGCAGCCTCAACTACTTGACGAGTTTAAGACTGACTTACTTGAGACATTGGCTCAAAAAGAAATAGACAGAAGTACCCAAAAACTTCTGGTGAGGGCAGAAGCTTGTGTTAAAGCAGTGACAGAGACACCATGGAGACACTGAGAAGAGCAGAGTGTGACCATGAACACTTGGGTATGGCTACGGGTATGGGACTAGGTATGGGTAGGGCATAAATGCCAGGCTCTCTGACTTACAGAAGGCATTCATCTAGTGAAGACTGCATTCAACTATCTGTGGATATGATCACAGAGGGTTAGCATGAGATGGAAATCTCATTCTTCGCCTGATGGTTTTAAATATTTTTAATTGTTTTGAACTGAGAAGCAGGGAGTATAAATTCATCTGTGTTTACTAATACTTTTCTTCATTATTTTCCCCTTGTGCTATAATTCTGAGGTTTCCTTTGAAAGAGCTGTAGTTCAGTTGGTAAGGTGCTTTGCTGGTATGCACAATGTCCTAGATTTAATCTAGCATCACCTAAATGGGGCCATGCTGGCACATGCTTATCATCCCAGTACTCAAGGGGTGAAAAAGAAGGATCATGAATTTAAGGTCACTGATGCCTATATAGGGAGTTCAAGCCCAACCCAGGCTCACTCTATCTCAATAAAGAAAAAAATAAGAGAAAAGAGAGGAGGGAGAGAATAGAAAGTCAGAAGAAATTTCTTCATAGAAGAATAATGGCCATAGTGTTCATAGGACTAAGAATAGATAGATTTCAGGTGTGTCAGGACACACCTTTCAAGAGTATTGAAATGTGAACTCTTTAGATGTCTCTCTCCCACAGTTGCTAATGTTCTTTGTTAACCTACATGTTTCTGAGACAGAAATACAACACCCAAGTGGGACTAAGAGGCGTGCAACTTTCTGGAGGCCAGAAACAAAGACTGGCTATTGCAAGGGCTCTTCTCCGGAAGCCAAAAATTTTACTGCTGGATGAGGCCACTTCAGCCCTAGACAACGAGAGCGAGAAGGTAAACAACCTCTTCTTTCATGTCAAATGGGAGTGTGTGGTATCACAAAAAGGACAGATTGGGAAAATAAAGATCCAGTGGTGCGAGGAGGAGAGGGCTGAAGCTGAGCAACCAGGTTCTGAAAAGGTTTTCTCCTTTGAATTCATCTTAGGGAAAAATGAGTCAAAATCTGAAAGTATCTGACCAGTCAGAAAAAGCCCAAGGAAATGTTCTTTTCTAGTTTGTTCTTTTCCATTGATGCTAAATCATCTAGCAAAGGAAGAGTTTGTGTGTGAAGGAAGAAGTTGATGCAGGGAGAACATTCTTGTCGTCTACCTTCCCAAACTTTTCCTATGGTTAGAGCAAAATGAGAGATGAGGGGACACAGGTAGAGGCTCTTGATTTCAAGCTTTGGACCATCTACTTAACCTGTATAACCATTCCATTCACACACATTTTTGTAAATGTTCTTCTAACCCAGTCCTACCTTAGTACTTTTCCCATTTCTACCTGGCAGAGTGGATATTTCCCAAACTCAGGCAGTAAAAGAAAGAATATCATTAGATGTTCTTAGCAACTGAACTTAGGCATGCTTAGGAAGATCTACCCCAAATTGAAAGTCATTTGGTCTTTTTTTCTTCCAGGTGGTCCAACAGGCCCTTGATAAAGCCCGGAGAGGGAGGACCTGCCTAGTGGTGGCTCACAGACTGTCCACAATACAGAATGCAGATATGATCGTCGTTCTGCAAAATGGAAGCATCAAGGAGCAGGGAACTCATCAGGAGCTCCTGAGAAATGGAGGCACATACTTTAAATTAGTAGCTGCACATTGGTAGTAATGAAGAGTGCATAGTAATTACTTGGCCTGCTCTAGACTCTTACCACATAGTCAATACCTAGAATCAGACATGCTCTGTTCAAGTGTCTTCTCTTCAGATTTTTTAAAAGCAAAAACAAGGAGACTGGATAGGTGGCTCTGTGTTTCAGAGCACTAGCTGTGATCTTCTGGGGGACCTAAGTTTGATTCTCAGCATCCACATGATAGATCACAACCACCTGGAACTCCAGTTCCACAGGGTCCACTCAACTGTTCTGGCCTCTGTAGGTACCAGGCACAATGTGGATGTCTATATGTGCAAGCAAAACATTATATATATGTGTGTATATATATATAGACATAGACATACATATATATAGACATAGACATACATATATACACATATATATATTAGTGCCTCCTTTTTCTCTAGACTGTATAAATATTCAATTTCTAAAATTCTGTTATATCCCCTCATTGGGCAGGGGTGGGAGAGTTTGAAAGTAGCACAGGTTAAAATAGCCATTAAGGGGAGATGGCTCCTGATTCCTCTAGCTAGTACACAGCCTCACATGACTAGTCCTTCCTGAAGATTCCATTCCAAGCTTTGGGTGTTCAGTATGAAGCACCGGCTTACTGAAGTATGAACACTAACTGAGAATAAAAAATCTTCTACTGTGCATGAAAATTGCTTCCCTGTATTGGATCAAACAATTTATTTAAATTCATATGTACTTAATAGTATGTAATATATGATTTACAAGTTCTATATAAATAGCAATATTAGTTAACTGAGTCATGGTTTCCACTTACTTGAGTGCATAATATCATCTTTAGTTCCCCTCTTTTTAAAATTATTTTGCTAAGATATATTAGTTATGTGTAGTAATGGATGATGTCATGGTGACATCTTCATACATGACATTTTCACTTCATACATACTTTGATCACATTCATCACATGTCACCCTAATTTGTCCACCCACTTATGCTGACCCTCTTCCCAACCAGTCTATTTCTGCTTCCATGTCCCTTTGTGTGTTACACAGTGACTTTAATAAGGGGTTGTTTTCAGGAACTCAAGTGAGAGGTTACAAGAACATGGGCAACTTACCCACTAACAAAAAAATGTTACATACACTCAGCAACCACTTACTGCCTATAAACCTCCAGAGAGCAGCAGCAACTTATGAACCCTTCTCCTATATCAGAATGTTGATGGGACAACTTTGTGCAGATCTCAGATGTCAAAGCTTTTGACATTTCAAATGTGCCAGGGCCACAAGAAGAAGAAAAAAAGAAAATCTGAAACTAAGATAAGGAATTGAACAGAATTCTCAAAAAGAAGAAACGCAAAGGCTAATAGATATTTTTAAGTTTTCATCGTCATTAACTACCAAGGAAATACAGATTAAAACTACGTCAAGAGTGAGAATGGCTATCATCAAGACAACAAAATATGGCAAATGCTGGAAGGCAGTATAACCTGGAATAACCACTATGGAGATCAGTAAGCCTCAAACTCATGGTCCTCCTGCCTTAGCACCCTAGTGTTGGGATGACAGTGTGCACCACTGTCCTCTTTGTTGCTCTTTATTATCTTCTATTTACAATGTCACCTACAACCAATGTCTCTGGGTGCTTTCAGCCAATGGTCTGCAATCTTGTGGAAAAGAATTTGAACCACTTATGTACTATTCCACCTTTTAAAAAAATACAAAATGAAAATAAGAGTGAGATTGAGAACCAGAAGTATTGTTTAGAGATGTTGACACTGACTGCCTTGTGGCTATTCAGCCCCTTGTGGGCAGACAACCCTTGGTAGTTTCTCTGTCCAGAGCGGGTTAGACAGGAAGAAAGAGAAGTGTGGTATGAATACATTGTAGCCCAGAGCAGGAGCAGCCTAGGTTCAAGATCTGTAATTCCCATTGGGTGGGCAAGTACTTATAACTACTTACCCCTGAGCTTGTTGGCACCCACCCCATACAATAGATATAGATGACATAGATAGATATAGATATGGATATAAATATAGGTATATGCCTGTCCTTTCTTACTTGTAACCCTTCTCATTTTCATCAGTGCTTTACTTCCAATGATTGTGAGGGACCCACAGGAAGCATTCCCCTAAGTAAAGCTACTGTTGTTTCCAATCTGTGAGGTTTTTAGTTAATGAAGGAAGAAAGTAAGTAGAGACCAGATCCTTTGTAGGGGCAACCATAGTTGAAATGTCTCTAATAACTTTGTACTCTGTATGTGTGCATATCTCTCTCTCTCTCTCTCTCTCTCTCTCTCTCTCTCTCTCTCTCTCTCTCTCTCACACACACACACACACACACACACACACACACACACACACATGTGTGTGTGTGGGTGTGTGTGTGTGTGTGTGTCTGTGTGTCTGTGTGTCTGTGTTTGGGGAGGGGGGGAGCATGCATACAGAGTCCAGATGTCAACAGTGGGTGTCTTCCTCAGTAGTTCTCCACTTTATTTTTTGAGACAAGGTCTCACTGAAGCTAGAACTCACTGATTAAGTTAATCCACATGGCCAGCAAAGTTCCAAAGATACTCCATATCTGCTTACCCTGCACTGGGATTTCAGGAAAATGCCTCTGTGCCCAGATTATATGTCTGCTAATATTTCTGAGTGCAGAGTAAAAAGACAGAAGGCAGGAAAGAGACTAAAGTCTGACGTCAACAGATTACACAGTGTACACAGTGTACAACAGTGTACACAGTGAGGGCAGCCTCTCTCCCTTGAGAAATAAAGAGGTCTGCAAGGGGGGAAATTTTGATTACAACCCTATATAGGGGCAGGATGAAGGGTTTGGGAATAAGAAAATTGTTGCAGATGTAGGGAATTATGTGTCTCACCCACAATTTCTCCTTCCTGAAATTGTTTGCCCAAGGCAAGACAAGCTATCTTAGCAATGGCTCTCTCAACAGACATTCCTTATGGGCTGACCAATAATCCCTCTGGGATTGAGTATCATTATGAAACAAGAAACACAAAGACAAGGCACTGGTTCACACAAAAAAGAAAAGAAAGTCCTAAATTCAACACAGAAAGTGTCTGGAGAAGTGAAGACCCACTACACAGACATCTAGAAGTGTTAATGTCACAGCAGCTCTCAGCAATGGCCACATCTTCTCTTGGAAACAACCACCCTTCCTTCTCAGGAGAGATGACTATCTAATTAATGAGCCTTAATACAATTGAAACACCAATGGGGAATACCAAGGGACAAAAATAAACTATGCATAGATTTCAGTGAGAATAAAACTATGTCATACCTGTTTTATAACTAACTCAGTCAATCAATCCATTATTATCTTTTAATTTAATAGTAGTATGCCTTCATGTGGAGTCTACTTATGTCATTGCAAGTAGACTCACCTCCAGTCTGTTCTATAGTCCATAGACAATGGACTTTCTGCCCACTGAATGTGTCTATTCACATGGAGCATAGAGATGTTCGATGACTATGTGAAAGTCTGTACAACATTAGCATCAACTCATGTATTCACTTTTTGTTTGAGCTTTTATTCCAAAAAGTATTTGTGAAGTGACACTGTAGGCTGGCTGGAAATTTTACCTATGAGCAATAGTTAAGGAGTGTCTTAGTTAATTTTCTATTGCTATGATAAAATACTATGACCAAAGGTGACTTATGAACTTATTTAAAGAAAAAATTTTAACAAACAAACAACAAACAAATTAAGACATTTAATTGTTCTTTTGGTTCCAGGGTTAGAGTCCATGATGGTAGAAAGCAAGCATGACAGCGAGAACAGCTGGGAGCTCACACCTCAAATCATAAGCAGGAAGCAGAGAGAGAGCATACTGCAAATACATGAGTTTTATAAAAATCTCAAAGTCCACCCCAATAACTCACCTTCCAACAAGGCCACACCTCCTAATCCTTCCCAAATAGTTTCACTGACTGGGAAACAATATTCAAATATGTGAGCCTATAGAGTATTCTCATTCAAACAACCACAGGAAGGAAATAGAAAATTTGAACTGGAGGAATGTGGATAAAAGATATGACAGTGCTGTAGCTTTTAAACCTTTAGCTCCCTATCAATAAAAATTATATTCATAATTATTATTAGGCTGGGAGGTGATGATGCATTTTAATCCTAGAACTGTGGAGAAAGAGGCAGGGGAATCTCTGAGTTTGAGGCAATCTGGTCTACAGAATGAGATGCAGGTCAGCCAGAACTACACAAAGAAACCCTGTCTTAAAAAAAAATTACATGTATATATAAATATGTCTAATATATTATATATAATATATAGTTACATATATTATATATATACATATACATATATTTCGCCTTTAAAACCATAAAATGTACATTATTAAAATCGCTTCTGTCCAGTTGAAAGTCAAGAAGAGAATTTTAGGAAAGGATTGATGTTAAAATACCAAAATGTTGTAGACAAATGTGAAACAAATAGTCAAGAGAAAGGAAGAAAATGAAGAATGGAGTGAAGAAGAAAGGAGAAAAGAAAGGAGGGAGGGAGGCTATTGTTCAAATGCTAAGTAATGTAAGATACTCTAGCAAGCAGATTAGGACTAGAAAAAAAATATATTTCACCATCAAATCCTCAGAAAGCCACAAATAAGATAAGCATACAAGCTCCTGGTCCCAAAGCTCTAGTTTCAGCAAAATTTGCCTGTCCTAAGTTTCATAAATTCTGTTGCTCTTCAGTTTCCTAAAGCTTCGTGCCTTAAGAAGACAGACTAAACAGCAAAACAGTCAAAAATAAAAGACTGGCTCTTCAGGACAGACAGAATTCTTAGAATAGGAGGCATTGAAGGTCAACAAGGTCAATGTAATTCTCAAATATGGAGGACAAAACCTTCAAAGGAACAGAAAAATCATAAAGGTCTGGTTAGTAATTCTAAAAAAATCCATGCACATGACACTGAGAAATTCAAGAGAAAGTATAAATTTGAGTGTTTCTAGCACTTAGTAGGATTTAAGATCAATAGCATAGATTCAGCTGGGACCATTAAAAGTACGTTCATAGACCTGAAGTTCACACTCATCTGTCTAGCTCACTAGATGGTTGAGCCCACATGCTTTGGCTTACTACTCAAACCTTATTGTGCTAGGAGTTTTACATTGACATAAGCTAGAGTCATTTTGGAATCCCACCATATAACAAACCCACCATGCCTCCTGGATGGAATCCCAACAGCTAACCCACCATCCCTCCTGGATACAACTGTGATGGAGAGATATTTTTTGGTATGACTTCTCCTTAGGCTGTACAAATGTCTGAACAAAGGTCTATGCTTTTCATTTGGTGTGGAGCTATTGTTTGTTGTTTTCCAGCCCTTCCATACTGAAATATTTTTCTTATACATGCTTCCGATAACACAGAGGAATTGGAATCCAATGCCTCCAACAATGATGCACAGTAAGGTCTCACTCAGGCTTCCCCAGCCTTTGTTACAAACACTCAATGCAAGAAGAGGTTAGATTTGATGTCTACACAGGCTATTGAATTATCTCTGCTACCTTCACTTTCAGGGTCTTAGCCTAACTCCTTTATTCTTTCTGCAGTATTTGGCTTTCATGTACAATATCCTGGATTCCATCTCCAGTATCACACACAGACATAGACACAGACACAGACACACACACACACACACACACACACACACACACACACACACACACTGACTTTACTAAATACTGACTCAAGTAATGAAATATTTTTAACATTGGGTGTCCACCAGTGATAGCCCAAAATGACTTGGGCATTAAGGCATTAACCTAGACAAATTAAAGCATTTGGCAAATGATACACAAACCCAGCATAACCCTAGCCAGAAAATGTAAACCCCAACATTCAGTCCTACTCTGGAACTAGAACAACACTCCATGGTTTTTCTCTTTGATGGTTATCTAAAACAGAAAGAAAAAAGAAACACACCATAGTCACATAAGATTTAACTCTCCTTTGTCTACATTTATTTTTGTTAAAGTAGACTATTGAACCAGAGATCAAGTATTTCTGAAATGAGTCCCATCTTAGTGCATCATACAAATATAACAGCTCCCTCCCCAACTGGAGTCCAGTAGTCCTGACATTATTTTGTTTTTATTTTTGTTTTGAGACAGGGTTTATCTATGTAGCCCTGGCTATTCTTTCTTATTAAAGCAGAGTGTGTGTGTGTGTGTGTGTCTGTGTGTGTGTGTGTGTGTGTGTGTGTGTGTGAAATTCAGTAATGGTGTGACTTAAGGCTGATTCAGCCACTGTTTGTTGGAGTATAAACTGCTTTGTCCTTCTTGGAATAGTAATCTGGTCATTTCTACCTAGGAACTTTATAATAATGTTCTTATCTCACAGTAATCCGTACTTTTCTAGAGTGAAGTTTAATGTATCTGATAGCCCAGGAGTGCATCTGGCAGAGTACCTGCCTAACATGCACAAGCCTCAGAGTCTGACAGCCAAGGACTGCATGCACCAGGCATAATGTATACCAGTCCTGAGATTTCAGCACTGAAGAGGCAGAGACAGGTCATCTTTCCTACACAGGGAATGTAAAGGCAGCCTGGGCTGTATGAGACCACATCTCAAAAACAAACCAGAACAATACAAAGTAGTAATTAAGGATGGCCAATATATCACTGTGCATATATATCATGTGAAAGGAAATCTAAATGTTCAATATTAGGTGAGTGGGTAATATTTTGAGATATGCAACTTTAGCTGTTTAAGATTAGAATTTTTAACATAAGAGAAAATCACTTTGATATTAGTGAAGGAAAAGAAAAAAAATCACACAGTAAAAAGTTTATGAAGACACAATTATGTTCAGGAAGTAAAATGAAGTCAGCTTCTATCTATAATTTCTTGTGCATTTCAGTCAGCACCTGATTGTCTCTAAAAAACAAAATAGAGTTTAAATTTTTCATTGGGACTGCAGATAAGACTTAGCATCTGGACACCTGCCTAGCAAAAGGAGGCTCTAGAAATTTAAAAAGCAAGCAAACAAAATAACTTTTATTGAAGTATAAACCTCTGGTTTAGTATAGCAGTGGGAGTACTTTAAAAAAAAATCTGCATTTATACATGAATACCTTTCTTAGCATTCAAAGAAGTAAATATACTTTTAAATTACTAATCCAAATGTATAGCTAATTGATTTTATAACTAAAGTAGCAGTTGGAGAGAAGTAGGGTAATTTATGGGAGCATGCATACTACTTAGCATCCCAAGGAGTGCTACCACAGACTCAGTTCACATTAAAAATCCCTAAACTTTCCACCTTCCAGTTCCTTCAGAATTTGGTTATGGCTGGGTCTCCTAGTAAAAGTGGAGTTTAAGGAGTATCTCTCTTTGAAGCCTACATCTAAAAAGTACCCTCAGTCTATGTGTAAAAGACTGTGTGTTGTTCTTTCTGATTAGCTGGTGGACAAGCATGGTCTGTTAATTCCATTCTTGCTTCCTCAGATATGCTACATATGGCAAGATGAACAGCCTGTTAAGTAGCAAGGTCTTTATCTAACTTTCCCTTATTAGTACTGTGTATAAGCCACATAGAATTTTACTCACTTCTGGAGATACTCATAAACAGTAACTATCACAAGAGAGGAAGCTATCAGAAAATGAAATTAATAGCACAAATAAGCCACAGGCAAGTAACTGGTTACATAAACATAAGGAATTGCTTTTAGAGATGGTATCCTGAATCAATGGATGGATACAGTATCGATTTCCTACAGCCATATTTTCACAGAAGGAAAAAGAAACTCTCCTGAGACAGAGAACTTTCATGTGTAATTGTTTGGTTACAATTTATGCAATACCTTGCAAGTGAGAGTTTTGAGGCTTCTGTGAGTCCACCTTTGAACAATTACAATGAGAGCAAATCAACCAGAGGTGAGTGTAATATCACAGGGAGTAGAATGTACACAGGACAAAACTTCAAATACAGAATCACAACTGGAAGGATTGAATACATTTCAAGTGCCTTCTATTTGCAACTTTAGTTTCAGGAAGTGTGGAGTGGCTGACCAGCAGTCTCCAGCTATTTCTCTTCTAAACTAGGTAGGTGTGGTTTCTTAGTCAGCTGGGATAATGAATAACAACAGCACAATGGATTGCAAATGAAGACACACAAAACAGTAAAAAGAAAATTCAATCACACAAGTTCACCCTCGAGGTAATGAGCAATCCTAACATTTCATATCCTAATTCTTTTTAAAACAACACAGAATATTGTCCTTTCTAATTTTTTTATTATATTTCTTCTAGTTATATGAAAGATATTCTAAGTAAAATATATTTTCCTGTTTACTATAGTCTTAATTAAACAAGACAAAAATGCATACATTTTTTTTTTCAGTGTAAGAGACATACTGAGAGAAAGAAACAGAGCCAGAGAGAAAGAGACAGAAAGATAGAAAGGGGCCCAACTTTTAAATATGTTGTACTCTGACAAACTTAATTTTGAAAACAAACTTAGCCTAAAAACTAATTCAGAAAATAAAGAGATAAATGAATGAAATCATTAAATTATTTGTATTTTAGTCAGTATAATAAGGAAAATAAAGTCATTTCAACATATAAAATTTGTAAAGTACAGATTATAAATAGAATGATGCTAAAGCTCACGTTTAATCATTCGAAGTAAGAATACTAACCATTAAGATTTTAATCTGGCTGTCCACACATGAAATAAAACATAGAACTAAACTAAATATATTCTTAATTTTTTTCTTTTTATTTAGGCCATGGTAGAGAGGAAACCACAGAAATTCTGTACACCACCTAAGATCCATAACCAATAGTTCACCTTTAAGTGAATTTTAAAATATTCATGTTTCAGAGCACAAAATAACAAAAGAAGTCACAGCCCTAAGCATCATTTCTCTTCCACCAGGAATCTACCACCACCTTATTGTGAAAGTAGCTCCCTGCAAAGCAAATAGAATTTTAAGAATGGAAAAACTTCACTATATCTAACTTTCAGTATATTCATACTAAAGCACACAAGTAAACATGTCACTGGCAATGCATTTCATTTAATAATTACATACTAAGTAAAGCATGTCATGCCTCCTACAAAGGGTATATAGCAGAATGTCTATATAGCATGATGTTCTGTTCCCAAAATATTTAAGTGGTTTAATTGCTCTCCAGTCATTAATACAATACTTAACTATGATATTGCCTAAAATATGTTAATGCTGAGGACATGGGAATTGTAATGTATGTGTGTACCTTACCCAAACTTAACTCCCACTGTTTTGAGTAAAATAGCTATTCTTTGGAAGAAATGCCCAAACTGACTTTATTTCAAAATATAAAAGTTAGTAAATTGTAACCCAATATGGCTCACTCTTTTAATTAAAGTTGAGACATTTCTAGCATAATGCTGCAAAGATTATTTTCCAACCGATGAGAAGTTCACATGTTTAACTCAACAATCTTGTTAAAACACCACTAAATCAATGAATATATCTTTTAAATACATTTCCAACAGCCACAAAGATCATTGTTGGCTAAAGTGAATGGAAAAGAACCAACTTAGGGACGGGGTGGGGGTGGGGGAGCTGAAGTAAGAAACAGGTATGCAAGAGAAATTAGTACTGATCAACATAGGAGCAAGAACACAACTTCCTGAAATGATGAGAAATCTGATGACAGGGTCCCTGGGTAATTAGGGTCATTAAACTGGGTACAGAATTGGGCAGTACAAATCCTTTACTTTCAGCTGAATTAGACAATTACTTGAACTCTGGGAATGGGGAGACCATCTACTTTTTTTCTTCTGTTTCAGGGCTTAAAATGAACTGGCCAAAAACTTGAAAGCTGGAAGGATTGGTTCCTCTACAGACATAAAGGTAACCCAAGGTGAAATATTGAATGTTTCCAACATTCACACTGAGTTCAGGGTGAAGTGAGCATAATGTAAATCAACTCATTGTTTAGACCCTTTCAAATGGGTTGCCAAGAGAGAAGAGAAAACTTGATAAGCAGGCTCCAGTTTCTAAGTGTTGATTTAGAAATCTTGAAGCTTGTGGGAGCTCAATTCATCTAAGGGAAGAAACTTAAAGAAAGGAAACCAAACAAGGAAAATGGTGTGGAATGCAGCACTGGGACAAACGGAGTACAGGGAATTTTCTTAATAATAATAATAGGGGGGGGGGGGAAAGCAAGAAAGCCTCCATTGTGCTTTAAGTGACAAATTTAGAATTCTTTTATTTTTAGGTTCAGGGTTTAATTTCCTTTTGATATTTACAGAGTCCAACTGTTGGTGATTCTTATCAAACTTGGCAGAAGATTAAATTAAGTCTCAAAGATTTAGTCCTCTTCAGTTAAGTAGCACGGAACAGCAAAGGCATTTTTTTTTTCCTTTTAACATTCTGTAGTGAAGAACCCATTTAAATTGTGTGGGTGCAGAACTGAGTGGCTTCAAAACACCAGTGATCAGATCACCATTTAAGAGCTCAGTTGCTCCAGGCCTCATTCTTTCGGCCATCAAGAAAAATGCCCTAGTTCAATAAAAGTCCATAGAGGCTAGACCGAAATCCTAGTGAAGGCAGATGGGCTCTTTGTCCTGGATATGTGTGCCTTTTCCCAGAATGCTGCCCCAGCTTTTGCCAGTGTCATATTTGTCACGGCATTATATATATATATATATGATCTTTATATATATATATATGATCATATATATATATGATCTTTAAAGTATTGATTGTTTCCATTTTTAAAAATCACCAATAAAACTTGAATGTAAGGGGAAAAATAACACTGCTTAGCAAAGGCAAGAAAAATAAAAGTAGAAATGTCCTAGATTATCCGCAGGGGGATTTGAAAGACACTTGTGGCTTACTTGAGAAGCTTCATTTAGCATTGAACATTCTGTTCCTGGTGACAGCACAGTGGGAATTCCCACTCCAACAACCCATGAAATGTTACTGCATAATTATTCACCTTCTGAGGCCCATTAGAACTTATCAGCAGAGAAAGAAATTTAATTTAAACTCACCCCTCTGTGCTACAGAATGGCAGGGACATGAGATCAAAGCACAAAGCTCTGTCCTTCAGTGGTTTGCAACACCTAGGCACAATAGGGTGAGAGAACGCAGCATTCCAGTGTTTCCTGGCTTTCCGGACCTGAGGGGGTGGGGGTGGGCTTGCGTCACCAGCTGGTTTCAGGGAGGAGACTGGTGCTCTGAAGGGGGAGTTGTCAATTATGTTCTAGAGCTGCGGGTGGCCACATTATTTGTACCTGCCGCTGCAAGCACTTTGCTTTACTTGTGTTGGGCATTCTACACACCAAATAAAGAACCTTTCCTTCTCCGCAATGGGTAGGGAGTCAATGGAAATAAGGATTTTTAACTACAGAAGTAACTATGAGAACTCTGTTTTGCACAGGTGTGCATCCCAGAGTGCTTCCCTGTTAGTGCTTAAGAAGAGTTTCGACAAAGCCACAGTCTGAGGGTGCCTCATACCAATACAGAATGATCAATAATAATCCATCAATAATCTTCAAATTTGTTCCTTGGTACAAGGGTACAAAGTAGATCCCAGTTAACACAAACACCCATAAGTCTAGGGCCTAGAGGGGTCTACAAAAGTCCATAACAGGAAAAGTTTTGTCAAATGCTGGCTCTATTCCTCAGACAGTCTGCATGCTGCAGGAACATTTTCCAAATGAGGATATTCTTTCAAAACAGTTGATCTTTCTCCTGGGTCTCTTAAAATATCACCAAGATAAGACCTGGAGAAGATTGCTGTTGTGCCCTGGTACCCCGTGGGCCAAAGAATAGAGTGGGAGAGCAGAGAGAGTAGTAGTAGTAGTAGTAGTAGTAGTAGTAGTAGTAGTAGTAGTAGTAG